>JBBMKE010423031.1:0-10805 GCA_037834125.1 Lippia alba | reverse complement strand
CGATTGGGAGTTGTCTTTAGAGGGTTTAGGGTGTCAAAATTGAAATAAAATCATTAAAGGATGGTGGGTCTGTAAGTTAGGAAAATATGGGTCCAAAGTTTGCTCCATTTAGGTTAGAAATGAGGGAGATATGGGCATTTAAATTGGGTAGGGTCATAATGGCGGGTAAAAGGATATGTTTGGGTTCCGATTGAGTTCTGGATGGTTAAACGAGGTCCGAAAGAGGCAAAAAACACATATATTCATTCATAACACATAAATGCACAACATACTCGAAAATCACAGAATTCAGAAATCACGAAGAAGGGAATCGGCACGCGATCGCATCATACATGCACATATAATTCATACATTCAAGTAATTCAATTAAATCACAAATTCACTTAGATCAAATAAGTCATATTTACAATTATTTCAAGTATTATCAAGTTGAATCGCATAATTACATAATTAAATGAATTTAAATTGTATAATTAATAACACATACAACAAACCTAAGCGGGCGAAAGATCGGGGCGTCACAGTCATTATATGTCGGTGAGGAAGATGGGGACTTTTCTCCAGAAATTGGAACGCTACTATTTTAGGCTGCAATTGGAACATCTTAACCACAGTGTCTGGAATAATTGCAGATACATCATATTCCCATTGAACACTCTACGTCACTGGCATCGGCTTGTGTACAACACTAGAGAGTTGATGTTCACTTCGTGCAACTCTATGCCTTCAGCTAGAACACGTCACACGGAGAAGTTGTGGGGAGTTTTCATGAAATCTTATTAGGCATATAAGGGATATTCCACTTTTCGAGCAACAGATGAGTACCCTGTAGTCGTTAATTTTTGTACACAAGCAGCGACGAGCTTGGACTGTGGGGCATTTATTTGCCTTTATGCGGATAAGCTTGCAAAGCAGTCCCCAAATTTCTTGGAGTTTGCTTACTCAGTTCCCGTCGCTGATTACCGTGCACACATCGCCTTCGCTTTATTGAAATATGGTTGTTACTGGCTTGTACCAAGGAACAATTAATTTCTTACATTTTAATTGTTCTTTTTCTTTGTTTATGGGAAATTCCAGTCCTTGAATTTGTTGAATGATCAGTACAAGATGCATAATAAAAAGCTATATTTGTCCAGTTAAACAGGTATAATGAGTAATTGAATTATGGGGAGGGGAATATTTGTGCGTAATTGGAATGTGAATTTGACCAATTAAACAGGTATAATGCGTCATTGGAAGGGGAGTTTATCCAGTTAAACAATATTAATGCATAATTGTAATGTGAGTTTGTAAAGTTAAACAATCATAATGAGTAATTGAAATGGAAGTTTGTCCAGTTAAACAATTACGCATTAATATTGTTAAACTGGACAAACTTCCATTCCAGTTACGCATTATACCCGTTTAACTGGACAAATTCCCATTCCAATTACGCATTAAACCTGTTTAACTAGACCAACTGCCATTTTAATTACGCATTAATATTGTTTAACTTTAGAAACTCCAATTCCAATTACGCATTATATCTGTTTGACTGGACAAACTCTGTGATGCCCCGTTCCTCTAAATGTTCTAGTTCGCAAGTGTTAGGGTGTGGGAAATTCAATCGAAGAGTCCGTTAGAACGAATGGAACCTATTTGGGCTAAATCGGGATAGGAACGTGAGTAGATCACTTTAAAATTCCATTAATTTAACCAAAGTTTGGGATAAGCTATGTGACATCCGTCTTCACCGTTGTATTTGTTTTGACATTTTAAGATCAATGACGTTAATTTCATAATTTTTGGAGACCGTTTGATATCCCGACGCCGTAAAACTGGTCTACGTGAGCCGGTTAATTCTTGGAACTTAACCTAGCTGATTCACCTACTTTCTTCTGTCTCTTTCCTCCTAATTTCAGCATCATCACTTCCTTGCTTCCATTTTTCCTCCACGTTGAAGCAAGTGGCAGCAACTCCTAATTGCAAGTGCATCATCACCTCCTTGCTTTCATTTTTCATTACGCTAAGCAATTGACAGCAGCAACACTACATCCATTTTCTCTTTTTCCTTCACCACTTACAACCCTTCTTTTTCTTGCAAAAATTTTGAAGAACACCATCGGAGCCAACTGAAGAAACAAGCTGTCCCTTTACTCCTCACTTCGTTTTTCCGTTAAGAGAGGTAAGAATCGAGACCCTCATCATGTTTCCCCCTCCATACCAGCAAGGTTCAACTTCTAAGTTATGGCTGTGGAGTTTATGAGTTCAGCTAAGGGTAGAGATATGTGGGAAAATGGAGATTCTTGCTGAAAGTTGATGATTGTTATGTGATTCTTAAGTGTACAAACTGCTGAGTTCTTGCATAAACTGAATTTAATTGCAGCATGATACCTTATTTATAATATTAGGTGTTTTATGCATGAGTTATGAACCTTATATGCTGTTCTTGAGGCCTAGAACAAGAAGGAACCGAACCACACGAAATCCCCTGTTTTGCCCAGATTCACAGTTTTGTCCCGTGTGTTTGTCACGTTGGTTATACACTCAAAACACCTTGGATTTTCCTGAAATTTTAACCATAGAAACTTGATTGAGTTTAGAAGACTCTCCTTTTATAGAATATCAAAATTCATTTCGTACAGGGAGATATGCCCAGTCCAAATTTGTGTCGCCAATATGTCGAAATCCTTCATTCACCCAACTTTACACAGTAAACTGTTTTGATTCGCTTTAAAGAAAAAATTAATCCATACATGTTTGGAAAGATTAGTGTGTATACTTTCATTTCCAAAAAACATAACTAAATTTGGACTTCTCAATTGGAAGATATTCTCATTTTCGTGCGGCCTGGTCATTTTGAAAAAACTGTCAGTTTTGTTAAATTTCAAGCCGGAGCCTCGTTTGAGCTTCTCTTCCTTTTCTTTTGTGATTTTTCCATACTAATCTTGTTCCTAACATGTCAAATGATGCAAATATGTATTTTTTAGATTATAGTTCTATGATATGAGTTGAAAATATGCTCCGTGATTTGCTTCTTCTTAGCCCGGCATGCTTAGACATAATCCTAGCTCACGTGCATTTCATTTCTTGCATTCATTGCATTCATTTTTCATTTCCGTGCATCTAAGTTGTTCATGATCGAGTTTATGACATGTTTTGCTCTTTGTTTGTTCAGAAGTGACCCCAGGAGAGTGCGAGCCGGAGGGTTAGGCTCGTTTCCGTATTCGGTGTTGTTCTTTGGATCTCTTTTGTCAAAGGTGAGGTTAGGTGTGCTTTTAGTATACCCTAATACCCCTATGTGATTTCCAGCCTGAGTAGCTATGTACTAAGATTATATATGTACGTATACTTCTGATATTTGCACTCTTGAAGGTTTTATTTGATACGGGTATTATTTTGGCCTATGTATGCCTTAATTTTGAGACGTGGTAACTCGTGAATCAAACGTGACAAATGTGATAAATGTATTCTTGCGAGATAAGCCGTTGAAAGATATGGCAAGTGAATTCTTAACACCTGTGTATACTTCATGTATTGGGCCGGAGGCTATGGGTAAGGGAGCCTGGAACGGTATTGGGCCATCAGGACCGTGCCCTGTGCATAGTCCTCATTTGAGATTTCTTGCTTGTGTCCAGGAGGTTTGGTACAGGTCAGTCATCTTGAGCCGGTAGTAATCCCATCGAAGGAGCGGGTAGGAGTCATGAGCCCCCGTCTCGAAGTGTATTCGTGTTTATGAAAGGATTGTGGTGCACTCCCTTCCTTTCCATGGCGTGATGGAGGGATTGTGTTTTGATTTCTGTTTTTCTATGCTTTTGAGGCGTGTTGGCAGATGTGGTTTCAAAGCTCGTACTCGCTGAGCTATGTTCTATTTTGAGTTTGTGTAATAAGGATGGACTGATTAGGAATTTGATTTCTCTTATATATGTATGTAACCTTTTGTTCCTAGAAAATGTGTTGGTGTACAAAAACCATCCTTGGGTTCGTGAACATTTAAATTTTGATATGTGCTTTGCTCTGATATATCTATAGCATGCGTGGGTTAACCCCTCACTCAGTCGTGGACTGATTCCTTGCCTTTTCTACATTTAGTTTCACAGGAACAGGTATACTTTGGTCAAGCTAGGCGGAGCATTGAGTTGAGTCAAGTTTATGTTCGTCTATGTCTAGTATCGTGGTTTGTACTTGCGTACACTTTACGTTTTGATCATGTGCATATTATGTCCTCGTCGGTCTGGATTTAGGTTCTAAATTACCCTTGTCGTGCTTGAACTTTTGGAATAGACTTTGTAAATGATGTATATTTGCTCAGTTTCACCCGTGATGGGATCATATGTGAATTATTTTAAAAAGTTACGCTTCTGCAAGTGCTTGTGATTTAATATTTGAATGTGCACTTTGTAAGGGTTAGAATCTGCCTAGCATAGTGAGTGTGTTATCTCCCGTTCGCTATGACTTAGACTTGGGTACGGATTTTCCATTTCATATTCGGGTTCGAGTCTTAGTGCGGAGGATGTGGTATCCCACGTGCGGGTGCTACAAACTTCCATTCCAATTACGTATTATACCTGTTTAAACGGACAAACTCCCACTCCAATTAACCTGTTTAACTAGACCAACTGCCATTCCAATTATGCATTAATATTGTTTAACTTTAGAAACTCCCATTCCAATTACGCATTATACCTGTTTAACTGGACAAACTCCCATTCCAATTACGCATTAAACTTGTTTAACTAGACCAACTACCATTCCAATGACGCATTAATATTGTTTAACTTTAGAAAATCTCATTCTAATTACGCATTATACCTCTTTAACTGGACAAACTTCCATTCTAATTACACATTATACCAGTTTAACTGGACAAACTCCCATTCCAATTATGCAGTAAACCTATTTAACTAGACCAACTGCCATTCCAATTATGCATTATACTGGTTAACTAGACAAATTCCCATTTCAATTACGCATTAATATTGTTTAACTTTACAAACTCCAATTCCAATTATGCATTAATATTGTTTAACTGGACAAACTCCCATTCTAATTACGCATTATACCTGTTTAACTGGACAAACTCCCTTTCCAATTACGTATTAAACCTATTTAACTAGACCAATTGCCATTCCAATTACACATTAATATTGTTTAGCTTTAGAAACTCTCATTCCAATTACGCATTGTACCTATTTAACTGGACAAACTCCCATTCCAATTATGTATTAAACCTATTTAACTAGACTAATTGTAATTCCAATTACGCATTAATATTGTTTAACTTTAGAAACTCTCATTCCAATTATGCATTATACCTGTTTAACTTCACATACTCCCACTGTCTCTGGGGCTTCTTTGCGAATATATAATGCCCCATTCCACTGCATTTGGGGTCCATTTTGGAATATGTAACGCGCCACTTCATTGTATCTAGAGTACATTGCGAATATATAACGCCTCAATCCACTGTATCTGGGGTACATTTGGGACTATATAACGTCCCACTCCACAAACTCTGGGTAGCATCCACACACTTACATTCACAACATCCGAACTTCTACAGATCTATAGATCTCTTATGGTAGATCATTTATATATGCTTTTACTCTGACAGATCTATGCATAGCCGCTCCCACGTTCTCAAATGGGCAAACTTGCAATGCATAGTTGCGTTCGAGTGAAGCACACTTAAATGAATTTAGGCCTAAATCGGTGAATATAAACGCCTCTTGACTCCATTGGCGAATATAAAATTCCCAACTCCACTGCGTATGGGGTCCATTTGCGTATATATATCACCCCACTCCACAAACTCTAGGTAGCGGCCACACATCTATATTCTCAACATCCCCTCTTCTACAGATCTATAGATCTCTTATGTTAAATCATTTATACGTGCTTGGTTCTCATAGATCTGTGCATAGCTGCTCCCACTTTCTCAGATGGGCAAATTTGTAATGCACAGATCGATACGAGCAAGGTAAACTTAAATGAATCTAGGCCCAAATAGGTGAATGTTGATAGATTATTTGCGATAGGTTAGTATGTTGATGATAGTTATATTGATCTGTTGATATTACATTACCCTTTCAAGAAATGTAATGTAAGAAGTGCTCGCAACTTGTTCGACGAAATTCCTAAGAGAGAAGACATTACAAACCCAGCTTTCAACTCCAACATTTCAAGGTGTGACTCAACAAACCCAGCTTTCAACTCCAAAATTTTAAGGCCTGACTCAACAAACTCAGCTTTCAACTCCAAAATTTCAAGGTGTCACTCAACAAACTCAGATTTCAAATCCAAAATTTTAAGGTGTAACTCTATAAACCTAGCTTTTAACTCCAAATATTCAAGGCGAGATGATAAAAAAACACAATGTACACTGCAAAATACAATATTTACATTCTTGTTTAAATGAAGGATTATAACCAAGGGTGAATATATTACCAAAAATGAAGAATCACCCATAATTTTACACGACTAAGAATCAAATAAAGCGTAGTACTAGGAAGGCTAGCCAAGAGATAAGAAGAAGAGCTGCAAACAAATTATACTTTATCTTCAGAACTCTGATTTTAGCATCCCGATCAGCAACCTGTTTGTGATAGTTCGACATAAGTAATCTCATTTCTGTGGTCGGTTCTGGATTAAGCCACTTCCACATCGTACAATATTCCAACCAACATTTAGCAAACCGCCAATGAGGATTTTCGGCAGTCTTGGAAGTGTAAACCTGGACAGGAACACAATAGTGAGACAACAGGCAAGACTCAACCTACGATAATGAGCTTACAGAAAATATATTGACAATGTGATCTATCCATTAACAACCATCGCCGCACTAGATCGCATAAGGAAACAAAAGAAACAAAACACAATAAATCAAACTCTTTAGGTAATAGATGGGCAAATATATTAGACTGAAAATGAAATGCAACATAACAAACCAAACAAATTAAGCACACACAAATCATGACATAATACAACATTGATGAACTTTGTACGACAAAATGTGTCATACAGTGCTGCTGAAATGTTTTGCGTCTCTCCGTCGCATAACAGAATTAGGGCACCAATCGTGCAAAGAAGAGTGAAGAAGAAGACTCCGGTGATGGCAGGGGAAGTACAGGTTTGGAAGAAGCAAAATTGGAATGGCAGTAGGAAAAAGGTAGAGCCATATCAGTTTTTTAGGTGATTAGGGGGTTTAGAAAAAGTATGATGTACATTGGTGATCTAAAACATACATTTTTCAAACTGGGGGGTTTAAAAAAGTTATAAGCCTTGCTAAGGACCATTTATTAATTTGCCGTTATTTTTAATATAATTATAGTTTTTTAATAAATAAAATAAAATAATATAAGATAATTATAAATTAATTGTTCCAGTAAAAATTACAAAAATAAAAATTTTAAAAATAAAAAAGAAAAGAATTTGATAGTTTGATGGTTGCCAAAGAGATTAAACAGAAAACTGTCAAACAGTGGCTAGAATTTATATTTGAAAAATATAAAAGAACAATGAAAAAAGAGAGTCCATGATATCAAATAATCTCTCATTAATATTGCTAGGAATAGTGCCCTGGAAATTCGATTGTAATATCCCCTTTGTACTTTTCTTTATTGTAATCACAGACAATCTTTGAATAAAATAACAAATTAAGGCAATACTTCTTTATATGCTCTTGTTTGGTTATGCATTTTACTTTAACTGTGCATGTGTAAGAACTTCCCTAATCCTGATGACTTTAGGACTCTACCATTTAGGCGAAATGGTTCATGAAACGAGCCCTATATCATATAAGTCGTGATTAGTTTAACACTCCAAGCCGATGAATCCTACAGACAGTGGGAGTGTCAACTTGACTCCTTTAAGGCTTGCTCGTGTGATCACGCCCTTAAGAAGGACCACCTTATTTCATGTAGGTGCAAAGTGTATAGTTGATACGTGCATGATACATGAGGATGCTTACTTCTATAAGTAAGTTCACTAAGGTGCCCCTGGTGAGAAGATTCCTAAATGGGAAAGGAAGTTTCTATTTCAGAAAATGAAAACTTCCAGATTAGAAAATATCTCACGAGTCATTAATGTGATTAAGTGATCCTTAGACTTGAGGTTCCATCTCACTTTATAAGTTAACTGTGTAGTCTTAGGTATAAGCTTTAAAGGGTGTCGCCATTAGACGACTGATTCAACGCTAATGCTGGGGGTGCACAAGTGATTCATAAAAGTGCATGAGAATTAAGAAAGGACCTACACTTGCATAAGCAAGGTGATCTCTCATTGTGTAAGTCATTCATATTCCATATGAAGTCCTTGGCCAAGACAGTAGATCAAGACATCAAGAAAAGGTTTTATTGGATTGAGATCAAATGGATATGAAATGCACTTAGCATTAAGATCAGATTATCAGGGTTCTAATTATTCCCTTGCCCTAGATGATTGAGAGATAGTGCGTAGGAGGATTGTATCTCACATTAGTCAATGACTTAAAGGTTCTGTCGAATCAATACATTCCAATTCGGAGGATTAAACAAGATTGAAAAGGTGTGAAGCAGGATTCTCTAGCTTGTATTCTTTGTCACGAGTCTAGTGCCACTTCCGAAATTCGAATACGAATTCCCGAGCTCAAGTTACGCCTTCTGGAACCCAAGGTGCACTAAAACGAGTTAGCTCCTTTAGGTCCCTTAAAAGCCCCGTCAACTTTAGACGGTCAAAACACGTAACAAACGAACTCCAAAACATACAACGAACACATAATCACATTCTTAACACATAAGGCTCATGCATAGAAAATTACCATAAAGGTCAAAATCACAAGCGAACACACGAAGGTCATGCACAAGAGCAAAAAAGTTAAAACGTTCAAATACGGCAGAGAAGTTCAAATAATTCAATTAAATCAAATAATAAGCACATAATTATGTAATTAAATAATTTAAATGCGCAATTAATACTCGCGTTAATGCGTACCTAGAGAACCGAAAAGTCGGGATGTCACAGGTTACATGAGTTGAGGCTTTAAAATGATTAAACGAGTTAATCATATCTAGAGGGTACCACATGTGTGAAATCACACGTGTGGGCATAATTAACACATTTAATTATTTAATAAATAATAATACACACATGTAGCACACGTGTGGACCACGTGACTGGCACGTGTCCTTAAGGACACGTGTGCTACATGTGTGTATTATTATTTATTAAATAATTAAATGTGTTAATTATTTAATAGACTTTGGTTTAATTTTGAATTAATATGAAAGTCTAGTTTTGGAGAAATAATTTTATTTAATTAATTGTGAATTAATTAATTAGATAAATAATTTATTTAATAATAAATAAAGTATAATATTATCCAAAAGGAGTTTGGATATTGTAGCTTTCTTAATAGTTGATTAGAATTTGGATTCAAATCAAGGTTTGGAATTACTTGATGATCAAGTAATAAGAGAGAGGGACCAAATCCTATGTCCAATAGGACATGGATCGGCCGCCCCTCTCGTTGCTATATATAGGGGAGTTTGAACTCCCCTATAGAGTGATTGATGTTCTTTTGGCTCATGTGTTGAGCAAACTTCCTTTTCTCCAAGATCACATAAACCCTAGGTTAAGCCTAAACACTAACTAGAGAACTAGCATCCTTACTAGTGATTGTAGTCAATTTGGTGGACTTTCTCTAGAGAGCTTCAAGTCAGAAATTTTGAAAGATTTGAGCTTTTCCAAGGAGAGAGGATCAAGCCGCGAGAAGAGCGTTCTTGGGTGGCTTGTAACTCTTCAAGAAAGTTAATAAGGAAGTAAGCTTCTTAACACTACGAATTTGGATTCATGATTGCGAGTCCCGATCCTTTTGTTGGAAATTTTTTAAAATTTCGCTGCTTTCTGATTCCATTTTCCAACATTACAACCCCTTTTTGTTATGAATATTCCACCGATTATTTTGGCAAGGCATGATTAACTGAATAGGCCCCAAAACTTAGTGTGAGTGGCTATCCGGGAGGCATGGGCCGACGGTGATCCCTCATACTAGTTACCAACCAAATGACGGTGAAACCGACCTCGTTAGGAGATTTGACAAGGAAAGGCAAATCGGGCTTTAGAGGATTCATATACCTCTCTAGCCATATTGATTGGATGGCGAGGGCTAGCTACCCAGACCATCAACCGGAGGAAAAATGAGTAATTGATCGATTGAGATTGAAAGATCGAATGATTGAGCACAAAAGATTGATTGCATGATAATGATTAAATAATTGATAAATGATTACACAAAGAAGATGGATGGAGATTGCACACGCCTTCCTACTGGGCCATTGAATAACCTACTGATCGAAATTGATTGTTATAATCCCGTTTGATGAATCCTTTCTTTACCCACTTGGGAAATACTTTGAAAACCTCACTCGGGATTATAGCTTGCATATACTTATTTAAATTCTGTCGTATATTATATTATGCCCTGTTTTATACCTGCCAGTCTCTTTTAGACTGAACCCGTTTAGTTTGCAGTGGTTCTTACAGGTTTGGAGGTGCTAGTCAGGAATACGAGTCGTCTGAGTCTTGCATTCTAGCATAGAACTTTCTTTTGATTTTGTACACTCATACTTATATTTTATATTATGTTATGAACGTTCGTGGCACTATTGGATGATTGAGGCTGTGAAGGCCATGACTACTTGTATATATTTTTGGATGTACATTTGGTTTTGATATGTATATGATAGCTTCCGCTTTTGCTGCATTGCTCTATTTTCTTGTATAGTTTTTTAATATTTGGTTTAAGGATTAGTCCCGCATAGCTTAGCGAGTGAGTTATGTCCCCATTC
>JBBMKE010423012.1:0-10806 GCA_037834125.1 Lippia alba | reverse complement strand
ATTTGTTTGTTGACACAAATTAATTGAATAGATTTATAATGAATAGGGTAAATATGATTTATAACATCTATTAGGACGCTTCACAGCGTCATAATAAATTCTATTAGGACGCTTCACCACATCAAAATAAAGTCGATTGGGACGCTTTAGTTCGTCATTAAAACACTTGTAGTAACGCCTTACCATGTCATAATACGGTATATTGTGACGCTTGATGGTGACATTTGATATCATAATTGTCATAGGCAAACAGGTATAAGGACGCCTAAAAGCGTCTCAATAAAGCATTTATTAAGACACTTTTTAAGCATCATAATAAAAGCGTCGCAATATAGTCTATAGTGATGGCTACACACGTGACGGTTATATATGGCATCTTAATAGCGAAAGCATCACTAAACGCCCCTTTTTGAGAAATCTCGGATTTCTGGTAGTGGGTTTTGGTTGCTTGGGCTCATTTCGGGAGCCAAAACTTGTACATATGTGATCTATATAGTGTATATGACTTCCGGTATGACTCTTGCATGATTTAGCGTTGTGTGTGTGTGTTTTTAGTGGAGTTCTCGTCGCCATTATTGCCTAGTTTTTCGAACAGGACAGGCCTAAATGGCTGTTTGGGGCTTTAGTTGTTTTTCCGAACAGTCGTTCCGAGGGTGGTCTGGGAGCAGAAGGTTTTGGAACGGGCGTTTGGAGATTCTATGTAATTTCCAAAAGGCCATTTGGAAAGTGTATGTTAGTCCAGACGGTTTTCGAACGGCCATTTCGAGTTTTGCCTATTTGGCGAAACGACAGTTTGGGGTCTCTTTTCTGGGCGTTCTGGGTGACCGGAACGGCCATTTGGGATTTGTTCTTGGGCCCAAAATGGCCGTTCCGGGCTGTCTGTGGTTTTATGGTTTTGATCGTTTGTCACGTGATTTGTATGCTTCTCGTTTGCTTTCCTATGCATTACATGCATATTAAATATGAGTTTTACATTCCATATGTTTGTGTATGCCATTCAAATGTATGATTTTGCATAAATGTGATTTGTTTGTGAACTTTGCATACGTATTTGCAATCCTTAAGTGTTTAACCATAAGTCGTGAGTCTATATGGTTCATTTAGAGTCTAAGCTCTATGCTTTGTCTTCAGTTTGCTCAGGTGCACCCAGGGGTAGTGTTTCGCGGTCTGTTTTGATTCCGGGGTGGATCCTTTTTCGGTTTTGGTTTTGTCAGCGTAAGGTAAGATTAGGTTATAGTTAAACCCTATAATTTGTGCATGTATGCTTTGTATGTAAATGATAGCTTCTTTTGAGTGTATGCTTTAATTTGATTTGATTTGGTTATGTTGGTATTGCTCAACTGTGCTGAACTGTGTGCCTCGTATGAGCGGGGAGATACAAGCATTAGAATTTGATATGGATTTGACACGAAGAGGTATGTAAAGTGTAGTTGTAGCAAGGTGAAGGTACGTATCTTTGTATGATTTGGTTTGTTTCCGTTTCTATTTTGCAGCGAGTTAAGTATTTGATGCGGTTTGGTACGGGAGCCACCTCTTGATACGTTCGGGTGTGAAGTGCTACGTATCAAATGCGCTTGTTTGTCTTTTATGCTCTGTTCTGATTTGGGGCCCAGGAGGTGTGGGTGAGAGAGACCCGGGACGACCATCGGGGTCGCCGGTTATCACCCCTGTGCACACTTCCATCTGTTTCTATAAAGGACTAACCCGAAACCTACCAGGAGGTTTGGTTGGGTGATGGGAACCTGAGGTTTTGAGTGTGCGCGCTCCCCTCATCTGTCTAGATGATTTGGGTCGCGCAACCCTTCCATCACAGGAGAAAGAGGTTTGTATATGTTTTATCTGTTCTGTTTGATTTATATAATTTATTTGAGGAGCCAGGATGGGATTTGTTTACTCGTACCCGCCGAGTTTGGCATGTTTGATTTGTTAAAGGTTATGAAACGGGGATAAATTTCTCAAGTAAGATAAAATATGGATCTTTTGAATACATATGCTAAAATATGATTTGAATCTATTTGAATCAATTTGAATTAATACGAATTGGTAAGATTTGATATGCTTCCCATTTGATTTTGAGTTAATTTGAATAAATCAAGTTTTATTTGTTTTGTTTTGATCTGAATCCCTATACATACGTATCATGGGCAAAACTTTGGTATGCAAAAATTATTCTCGGATTCATGAACCATGCATGTGCTTGTAATTTTCTTTGCTCTTATATATATAGCGTGTGTGGGTAGCCCCTCGCTCAGTCGAGTTGTAAGACTGACCCCTCTCCCTCCCCAATTTTTAATGTACAGGTTCCGCGTGGAATTTTGGAGCTAGGCAGAGTTGTGTCAAGTCCTATGAGTCGGTCAAATTTGTATTAGAGAGTCCAGCATTTGCATATGATTGGAAATGTAAGGCTTGTATTTGTATACTTTTGCATTTGCTATTTAAATTGCCCTTGTCGAGCTTTGTTATGCAATTAAAGAGGCCTGAGGAGCCCAAACATATGTGTTTAATTTCTGCAGGCCCGTGGCCAACGCATATGTTTGATTTTAGTCTTCTGCTATGGTTGGTTTTTAATTTCACAGGGTCTACGTTCCGCCTAGCTTAAGGGGTTCTTTTGTTAGTCTCTCGTTAGCTACGGTTTGATCTGGGTGCGGATTCTCCATTTCGTTACTTGGGTTGGACCCTAGTGCGGGGGATGTGGAGCCTCACGTGCGGGGATGCTACATAAATCATATAATCTAAAGTACACAAATAAATTTGTAATAAATCAACCGGACATCCGATTGACGAACGAAAAGTGGCGTTGGACTCACCACGAAGAATCGAACTTTCTGTCCGAAAGGCGTCGGAATGCCGTCGCCGAAACCTATTGGACCGCCACTGTCAGCAGCCGGACCACCACCTCCACGGGATAAAAAAATTCTCCGAGAGCAACCACACGTGCATCTCATGTGACGCTCGAGCGTGGGTCATCCACATCCCCCATAATAAGATCCGAACCCACATGTGAAATGGGAGTGCATATATGGATCCAAGTTCAAGCAAACGGGGACCTACACTCACACACTAAACTAAGCGGGGCTAGGACCAACAGAGCGTGCAAAACAAATAATAAGAAAAGTTGAAGCAACTAAACAAGATCAACAAACAAGCTCGGCATGAGCATAAATATATACAATGCCCACGGGGCCAAAATATCAGTACAAGTATTCAAATTCTCCCAAAGATACAATTCAATACATAACGTGTCCAAAAGTATCAAAAGTAAATACATATGATATGCAAACTCGACCTAGACTGCTAAGTATGACTCCAAGACGCACTTCCTCGCCTAGCTCGAGCCAACCTGCACTAAAGGTGGGAAAAAATGAAGGGTCATTCTACAACTCGACTGAGTGAGGGGGCTAACGCACACCCACACTAATAATAAATATAACAGAGAAGATATTACAGTGAAAATCATGAACCAACGCTAGGGTTCTGCAAACCAAATCATTTTCAAAAGAATACATAATACTTATATCAAATTCCTATCTCGATTCATAATTTATCAATACAAAAGATAAACCAACGTCCGGCGAGTACGGACTCCACCACCTACTCCACAAACAACTAAATACCAAAACAGAATACCAATCCATCCTCAACTCCTCGGCATTCGGGAATCAAACCCTCACTACCATATAGTAGATACATAAGGGGTTGCGAACCCACAATATGCCTTCTCCGATTATCCACCGAGGGCTCAAAGCAAGTACACCTTCCCAACCTCCAGAGTCGCGCATGCCTACCTCAAATGTAATTACGCACAGGTCAAACCCCAGACCCTTGTCGTACCGGGGCTCCTTACCTATAATTCCGATGTCCATCAAATCCGACAAATTACCAACTTCCCATCTTTCAGTCACAACTTGCTCAAACCAATAAAAGTACAAAAAGTTGCAAAACTAAGCTTACATATGCCTATACATATACCAGAGCTACAAAGAAAGTCGGGTTTTTTTCTAAACGTATTGTGTTTTTTTACTACATATTGCAGGATTATGACACTTTTTGGAGATATTGCAAAAATGTTGTAATCCGGACACTGTGTACCCGATTCCAATATGTATTTTTTCTGTACTTTTATTGAAAATGGCTACACAGAAACATATTCTACTATTCATTTTAATTTATTTTTGAATAAATTTTCTTTTTATGATTTACGCAAAAATCGGTTACGTAGAAATTGGTTTCACAATGTATTTTTTTTACCCATTAATTGTGAGTCCACTTACTAAAATATGTCAAATTATTTATTATTATTATTATTATTATTATTACAGCATGTCAAATTTAATAAATGTAGATAATACAAATATATTTTCCCAAAACGTTAATTTATTAGAAACACCCAAAGTTTTAAATTTTATTACTAGGGAAAACCGGTTTCAAAAAAGTTGTACCCTACAAAATATGCCCACAAAAATTCTACCGCTTTGTGCCAAAATATGCCTAGTCTCATGCTTCTGCAAAACTATTCTTCTTCTCATTTTATAACAATATGCGAGATTCATATGACCACATAGGTTTTAAAGTTAAAACCACCAAATTTTTTTGCAATAATTTTCAACTTTGGGTGTTTCCAAATAATTAAATTAACGTTTGGGAAGATATATTTGTATTAACTATATGTATTAAATTTTACATATTGTAAATAATAATAATAATAATAATAATAATAATAATAATAATAATAATAAATTTGACATGTTTTATGAAGCGGGCTCTAAATCCTAAACCAAAAAAATGATGAATCCGTTTTTTCTGAAACCGTTTTCATTAAAAAAAATTCAAAAAAATTAATTAAAATGAACAGTAGAATTAATTTATGTGTAACCGATTTCAATAAACGTACCAAAAAAAATATCAAAACCGGGTACACACTACCCGCATTACCATGTTTTTGCAAAAACGCCACAATTTTGCAATATCTAGAGAAAAAGATAATATTTTTAGAAAAAAACCCAAGAAAGTCCCCCAAACAAGTGACCTTTTTCCTAATTAAATTGGATGGCGAATTCTGAGAGTTGAGAGATGTCTACTTTCTAATAAGTCCAAAAAAATAACAGGCAACCAAAGCTACAAAGAAAGTCCCCCAACCAAAATTCTGCGGCTCATAATTGCCTAACCACCACCACTATGCTCTTGACGCTCTCTGCTTCCTCTAAAGCTCTGTAGTCCTCCTGCTGCTGCTCACTGCATCCTTGTTTCCAAGTTCCAACAATGTCCATGGCTATTTTCTCCCCCAAACTTCCTACTCTCGCCCCTCATTCACACTCTCATGTCAAAACCCATTTGAATTCGAAACCCTATCTTCCTCTCAGACCCATGAAAAATTCCCAATTTCACTTGTTGGTCACCGCTGATAGGAGCTCTGGCGTGGCTGCTGTTGTTTCGGAAGAGGGTCCTGAGGTCTCCGTTAGCTCAAACGGGTCTCCGCCGGTAGAGGCGGTTGCGGCAGCGGCGGATGTGGCGGAGTCTGTGAACAGCTTCCAGGACACGAGATGGGTTGGAGGGACATGGGACTTGAAGCAGTTTGCAAAAGATGGCAAGACCGACTGGGATGCCGTCATTGATGCTGGTAACTCACCATATATACTGTGTAGATTCATCCAATTATTTCAGACTTTCACTCCCAAATTAGTTTAAAAGCTTAAATTGCTAGAGTAAAACTGGGCATTATGTTCCATCTGATGATCTCGAGTAATGGTCAATTCCTTGGAAGCAGCGATGCTGAATGTATTTGGTAAATGGTGTGCTTGGTGAACATATATTATATAAAACTGAAGTTTCAGTAAGAGGAAGTGCATCAGGAAAAACTCTCTTCGTGTGTGGTTAAGAGTCTCTTGCTTTGTAATTTTGTACATTCATTGAAAATTTGAGATCTAATCGGTTGCTCAAAGTTGGTTGATGCTATTATTCTAGTTTGTTAAATATTACAACACTGTATCGTTGATGTTCAGAAGTATTTGTAGCTTTTGATGATTGATGTAGATTTCTAATGTATTGTTTTCTTTATTAGCAGTGATCTGTTCTTTCATTTCTTAAAATATTTATGTTTTTTCTTGTTTTTTGCGACTCTATAATTGGTTAATTGGTTGCAGAAGTGAAGAGGAGAAAGTGGATGGAAGACAACCCACAATCATCAAACAACAAAAACGCTGTTGTATTTGACACCTCTATCATTCCTTGGTGGGCATGGATGAAAAGGTTTCATCTTCCTGAAGCTGAACTACTTAACGGTTGGCACATTTCTCTCATAATCTTTAAATTATTGTCTTATTTTGAAGGCCATTTTAATTTTGTGTGACGGAATATTGAAGGCCAAATGATTATTTTGATTTCGAAGGAAGAGAAAAAGTTGTTTATTGATTAGTAGCTACAAAATCATGTCTTGTAATATGGTCTGAGATTTACAAGCCATAGAATAGAATACATTGATTCTAGGCGTAATGGCCAAAACACTTTCCATATGTTAATATTTAAACTACCATTATTGGGGGTTGCTTCAATTTTGCAAATAACACCAGACTTTACAAAGCAACAATCAAACTGCTCAGGGGGAAATTTTAATTTTGATAGATAGAGGGGCTTTATGTCATTCATGCGGACCTCAGGATTTTTTTGGTAATCATCCCCTGAATTTATGATTACTAACGACAATCAGTTTTTTTCGAAATAGCCTTACAAAAAGTTCAATCAGTTTTGATAAGTTATCCATGTTTCTGCAAATTTCCACCAGACTATACAAAGAGATTGTCATCTTTGTGAAAGAACATTTGATTTAATGAAGATCATATTCTATCCGAACATTTGGCCAAATACTTTTGAGTAATGGTGTTGAATGAACTTTATGCAGGCCGTGCTGCAATGGTAGGATTCTTCATGGCATACTTTGTAGACAGTTTAACTGGGGTTGGTCTTGTCGACCAAATGGGCAACTTCTTCTGTAAAACGCTGCTATTTGTCGCTGTAGCCGGTGTCCTTTTGATAAGGAAAAACGAGGACATTGAAACTCTTAAAAACTTATTTGAGGAGACAACCTTTTACGACAAGCAGTGGCAAGCAACGTGGCAGGACGAGACACCAAAATACTAGGAAGTTTGCTCCGTCTATAATGGTCTTGATTGATTTTGTTGTATTTGTAGCAAATATTGTTCCGACAATTTATGCTTATATATTAGCCAGAAAAAACGAAATATTGATGCATGCTTGTGGATTTAGTTTATTCTCCTGCACTCATCGTTGTGACTTGAGTAGAACACGCTCTGTACTTTTTTTCCCTTGTATCCTAAACTTTAGTGTTGCTAGGTGTAGGTAAATGGGCGGGTATCATTCACACCCAAATCTAATAAATAAATAAAAAGAATGAATTACACTTAGCCCCAGTAATATATGGGGTATTACAATTTCCCACTATTTTTATACACACCATCTTTCACGAAATAATTAATAACACTTGGCCTCCATTTACGTTTTAAAATTGCTAACATTAGTAAATTTTTTAATGAAAATCAGAAAATAATCTCTGCCGACTTTAGTCAAATTTTTTATTCTCGTGTTGCCCTTAGAGGCTGATTGTAATTAACTATATTAATTTGGGAGTAAGTATAATATTTTTAACAAAATTTCTCAACTTTTATTTTTTAACAAAATATAATCGTTGTAACTGCTATATTCCTCTTTTATTTACAAAATATTAATATGATTTAAATATTTATTTTGTTATTAGTATTAAGGTAAAACATAAGAATTGATTAATTATGGTTAAAGATTAATTTAGAAACATAATAAATTGTGGTGACTTTATTATTGAAATTTATTAACATAGCTTAAAAAAATTATTAATTCAAAATTAAAAGTTAAATTATTTTTATATAGATATAAGTTAATTGCTAATAACATTAAATAATAATTCATTATAAATTGAAATTAAAAAGAACTCTTCTTACATATACATAATTAGTAAAAGTTTCAATATTGAAACATTTCAGTTAGATTTGATTCGATTTGGGTGAATTTTAAGTTTATTAACAATATGTGAGACAAGATAGTTACCTGAGTTACATTGTGATAAGGTTGAGCTATGTTCTTAACAAAATGATGCGCTTTTTGCAACAAAGTCCTTGAGAAACATTTTGTGTAACACCCAAACGTAGGGCGCCACATCCCCCGCACTAAGACTCAGATCCGATCATGAAATGGAAAGTCCATATCTGAATCTAAATCAAAGCGAAGGGGAGACCAACTCACTCACTAGGCTATGCGGGAGCTAGAACCTCGAAACCAAATAAGCAAAGAATAAATGCAAGCGAATGCGGAAGGAAATCATATAAATACATCATATTCAATGAGCCACGGGCTCTACAAAAATACATCAAGTAGCACAGCCTTTACCCTCAATATACATAACCAAAATGCGCCACAGGCGTTCAATTCAAAAATACATAAATAAATATGAGTGTGAAATGACTCAAACTTAGCCTTAGGACTCGACTTCCCGCCTAGCACTCCAAACCTGCAAGAGAAAGCTGAAATGAAAATCGGGTTCAATCAATAGGAGATTGGTGGGTATAAAAAATGGGGCATAATATAATATATGATAGAATTTAAATCACATACATGCATGCTATAATCCCATACGAGGTTTGAAGAATATTTCCCATGTGGGCAAAACTAAGAAATCAACGTTTGGGATTATAACGACCATAATTCATTTAACAAGGTTATCAATAGCCCGGCGGGTAGGCGTGCACAATCTCCATCCATCTCCTTTGTGTATCTATTAATTATTCATTCAATCATTCGTTATCATGCATTCATTCTTGTGTGCACAATCAATCAATTCACCTTCCCCATCCATTTAGCGTCTGCCTTGCGCAGTGGAAGCTATTTTCCTGGTGGATCATGAGCGAACTCATGCCACTTTACAGGTTTTGTTCCCCCCGATGGTGTAACCGGTGTCCCGGGGAGACCCATCCAGGAGGACACGTCTCCCAATCATTGACCAATGGGGTTACATGGAAACCCCCAATTGGCACCCAACTCCCATTCCCCGCTAAAACTCCTAGCGAGGGCCGGTATCGTCGTAATCTATGTGGGACTAAGGTACGGGATCACCGTCGACCCGATGCCTCCCGGGATAGCCACATATACTAAGTCCCTGGGCCAGTGCATTCATTCAATCATTTCCCGCCAAAACATTAGGTAGTGTCTTTCATAAAGAAAAGGGCTTTACGTTGGCAATCATTTACTCGATATATATATATATATACACTTCGGCTTAAAACCTTTTAAGTTGGAAATATATCAGGTCAAGATAACTAGTAGTAGAGAAATCCACCTGTACACCTTACCAATAATACTAAAAGAAAAAAAGACTTGAAGATAGCCTATGAACCCGGCACGTCTCCACCTTGGAGAAAACTGTATGAAAGATAACACGGTACAATCGTGAGACTCAAGACTCCAAATGGACCACATATGACGCACAACAATGTACTGACATGATATGAAGTGCATAAGAGGTCATAGCATGTCATGGAAATGCATCAAGGCACATAGTCAACATCTCATTCATTCTTGAAGCGTTCATTCCATTCAAGATTGTACCTTTCATAAATCATATCAAAACGATCCATAATTTCCAAACAATCATTATAACACATATTTCAATATGTATGCAAGCCGTATGAATCATAAAACAAGGGTAAAACATGCAATTAGGTTTCACATCTCCAATATCATAGTGTTCATCCACATAAAGGAGCAATAAGGGCATGTGAGTTCATATCTTGCACATAACACATCAAGCGCCTCCATAAATTTCACAAAATGTACATAATACGTCATATAATATGTTAGAATCGTAATCGAGGCGTGAAATTTAAGAGAAAAATGGAAAAGAAGTGAAAGAAGAAGCTCCAAACGTGATCTTGCAAAATCTGACAGTTTTCCACAATGCGCAAGCCGTCGTAAAACGGAGATATCTGAAGATTTAGAAGTCTAAATTGGGTTTTGTTCATTGGAGATAAAACTAGACAAACAAGGCTTTCAAATGGTGTATGGCTTTCAAAACGGTTTAAAAATGGTGTAGGTGTGAAGTTGGACAAGTGCAGAATTCCGACGAAGTGGCGACACAATTTTGCGAAGGCCATATCTCATAAACCACGAAGAATTTTGAGTTGGATCCAATTGGAGTTGTTCTACACGAAAAAAGGTATGTTGTGTAAAAATTTCAGGTCATTTGGATAAGTTTAGCTTGGGAAAACCTTCTATACCAGGTAACAGGGCGTTACCCAGTTTTGTGCATAAATGGGGTAACTGCTGTTACCCCTTACCAAGGCTAATTCCTTCGCCATTTCTCTCCTGTTCAGCATATACCACACATTGAGGCAACAAAATACTACAAGAATGCAAGGATTTCATGCCCTAGTACATGCCAAAACCGAATCTAAAGTGCAAGGGAACAAGTAGAGAAGATAAATCGAGCCACAAATCTTAGGTTGGGAATCCAAGAGTTTGGAGATCGGTAGACTTTATCAGTTAAGGATTCGTGAGGAAGTGTCGAAAGGAAAGAGGCCAAGTGGAACCAAGGAAGATGAATGGGGAATTGACTTAATGAGTCGTCTTCGGTCGAACAAGAGAATCTGAGGACGGATTCTTTTTAAGGGGGAGAGGTTGTGACGCCCCAATATTTCGATCGTACAGGTATGTCGTGTGTGACCCTATTTGCGCGATTTAAATTCTCTTAATTATGTAATTATATGA
>JBBMKE010422966.1:0-10809 GCA_037834125.1 Lippia alba | reverse complement strand
ATAAAGTAATTTGAAACAATTTCATATTTTTATTACGGGGAATTCCCGAAAATTCCTCAATTGTGGACTCAAATTTTCATTTGCTTCCCATTTTCAAAATTATTCATTTTCACTCCCCATATAAGAATCAAAATTTTCGTTTACTCCTCATTTTGTATAGCACATACAACATATTGCGATTTAAGTACGTGATTCTTGAGTTTTGGTACTACGTACAAAAACTTAAGAATCACGTACTTAAATTGGAATATCGCGTACTTAAATTGCATGTATGTGTTGTACAAAATGGAGAGTAAACGAAAATTATGATTCTCATTTAAGGAGTGAAGAGGAATAATTTTAAAAATAGGGAGCAAACAGATTTTTTTTCAACTCATAGGAAGTTTTCAAAGAAGACCCCTTGTTATAATAATACACTTTATAAGTATATTTATAAATTTTAATATGTACATTCAAAGAAAAAAAAAGAAAAAGAATTAAAAAAGTTGTATTTTCAATCCCAAAAGACTGGATGTTAACTCGTTTGGGACTATAAATAAAAGTGTCGAAGTTGAGGACCAAATGTGTCCAAATTAAAATGTGTGAGGCTGCCAATTTTTTTTTTACACACACACATCTCAGATGATAAGAGGGATTCAAATCCCGAGCCTTACTTTCGAGAAAGAAACTTGAGCCTACTAAAAAAAAGTTAAAAGCCTAAAAACAATTAACATGTGTTTAGTATTAAAATTATAATTTTGTCTTTATATAATTACCTGTAATTAAAATATAAAAATAAAAAATCAAGACAGAATTTCTCAAGAACAATCGCACACTCCCACCCCTCAAAAGTCAGAAACCCTCTCTCAGCCGCCACTACTTTCTCCGGTGTCGGTCCGCCACCACCTCACTACGGCCTCCAAACTTGTCTCCAGCCGCGGTTTCGTCCTTTTTCAGAGCCTCAACGTCATTTCTCCAGCCGCAATTTTGTGTGCATCGATTTGAGCTAGACTAAACTCTGCTCTAGCCGCCACATCTACTAAATTTCTTTTATCTCAGGTAATTCATGCGAAACCCATTAATTGATGGTTTTCTGCATATGGGCTTTCGGATTTCTCCTGATTTTGCTATATATACTGTTGCAAAATGCAAATCGATGGATTTTTGTGGAAATATTTATTATTTTTTTCATTTTTTAATCACAATTTCTGAAGTAAATTGGATGATTTTGCATCGATTTAAAAGATTCTTGTTGTTTGTCATGAATGCATTTGAATTTGGCTCCAATGCTAATTTGAATAACAGCCGTTGGATTGGGTTCTATGATAACCGCAGGATCAGGTTTAAAACCATTAAGCAAAACGACGTCGTGGTTACTTATACGGACTTAATCTCATCCGTTGAAACTGGCGCTATGAATCCAATGGCTCAGGATGAAGCTGATGGTTACGTAGGTGGGGGGACCATGGCTGGTGCATGCAGGAATGCAATTCCGTTATTCAGAGAGCATGTGAGTGGCAAGGGAGAGTGATGTCACTAGGGTAAAATGGAACAAGTATATAAGGGTAGTTGAGAGACTTTGTAAGCAAGAAAGTAGTAGCCTATCTCTCTCTCTATCCCTGATCCGTACCTCTGTTCTTTCCTTCCATTTCTGCTGCTGTTCTGTTTCCCATTTTTCATTTCCAGCTTTGTTGTTTGTTGATGCTTGAAATTGTATTACAGATTTGATATTAATGCAATTTCTCAGTTTCATTGGGTTGCTGTGTTAATTTCATTACTATATTATCCATAAACTTTACACATGGTATCTAGAGCCGTAGATCCGAACGGCCTAAGCATGGCAGATGGATTACGTTCCAAGGATGTTCAGGAGCTTCTTAAAAAGCATAAGCAGGTACTAAATGACGAAAAGGCTTCGCGCATGGCTTCTGAGAGGAAGAACGAGGAACGTTATAGAGATTTATCCGGTAATATGGATAAATTGTTCTTGCAATTGGGTGCAATCGCGGAACAATGCAGGTGTACAACAAGAGCAAACCAGTACGAGGTGAAGGACCTGCTATATCTAATGAATTGGAGCTGGGATCTGCAGTAAACAAAGCGAGCAATGAGGAGAGGTTGTCTACTGGAACTCAGGTAACAAATCAGTCCAGTAAACACTTCGATTTCCCATTATTTGATGGAACTGAACCTAGATCTTAGATAAGAAGGGCCCAGAGGTATTTCCAATTAGTTTATACCCCTGATAATGAGAAAGTTCAAGTTGCATCTATGTATTTAATGGGTAGTGCTGAGGTTTGGTTTAAAGGGATTGTTGAATCTAGGGGTTATATGAAATGGGATAAGTTTATTGGAGAAGTGTTAAGGAGATTTGAAGTGGGGGATATGAAAGTTTAGTGGGGGAGTTTAATGCTCTGAGCCAAACAGGAACAGTGGAGGATTTTTCTAGCAAATTTGAAGAACTAAGGTCACAAATGCTGTTGTTTCAAAGCAATTTATCAGAGGACTTTTTTACTGCTGCATTTTGTTGTGCTTTGAAACCTGCCATCAGAGGAGCTGTGTTTTCAGCAAAACCTCAAGATTTGGGTGAAGCCATTTGGCATGCAAAGAATTAAGAAATGACAGTGGATGCCATGAAGGAGGATTTCCTTGGAAAAAATAGTTCATATATCAAATCTGCTAGTAAACCTGTGATGAATAACACTAATACAAAGCATGGAGGCCAATGGAGTAAAGGGAAGACATGGGATAAGGGAAAACCAGTGAGAAGACTGTTAACTTCTGCTGAAATGAGAGCTAGAAGAGAGAAAAATCTTTGCTACAATTGTGATGAGGTGTACAATCCTGGGCATAAATTTACTCAGAAACAAATCTTTGTGATTGTTCCAGATGAGGCAGAATGGGATAATGAGCCTGATCCTTCTGAGGAAGCTGACAGTTTGGAAGAATTACTAGCTGAGAAAATGGATTTATCAACTTCAATACATTCCATATCTATAGAAAGTAATCCTAGGCTTTTTAGAGTTCATGGGAATGTTGAGGATAAAGCAGTCCTCATGATGATTGACTGTGGTGCCACAGATTGTTTTGTTGGTGAAAGCCTAGCTAAACAGTTATCATGCAAGAAGGAGATCACTACACCTTTGGTGGTAAGGATTCCAGGTGGAGGGAAGTTGATTAGCAGGGTCATTTGCCCTGATTGCACTTGGGAAATGCAAGGACATTCTTTCACTTTTCCTGTCAAGGTGCTAAATCTGGGATGGACAGCTCTATTACTTGGTGGAGATTGGCTAGATAGTACTGATGCTGAGATAAAATACTTGAATAAAAGCATTACTGTCTCTAAAGGAGATGAAAGAGTGAGCATTAAGGCTGTTAAACAGGAAGAAGTACAGATGGTTACTGCCAATAATATTGAGAAGATGATGAAATGCAAGAAGGAGGGAACCATTGCTCAGATTTTTGCCATTTTTGTGATTCAACAAGCTAATGATAAGGTTACAGAAATAAAGAATCCTGAACTTCAAGCATTGTTGGATACGTTTGGTGATATATTTGATGAACCAAAATCTCTACCTCCCAATAGAGAGATAGAACATCAAATAGAGTTGAAAGCTGATGCAGTTCCAAAGAGGCAATTTCCTTACAGATACTCTCACTCTCAAAAAGAGAAAATTGAAAAACAAATTCAAAACATGATGAAGGAAGGGATAATCAGAAACAGCAAGAGTTCTTTTGCATCTCCTGTTCTTTTAGTGAAGAAAAAGGATGGGACATGGCGCATGTGTATTGATTACAGGTATCTTAACACATTAACCATCAAACACAACTTCCCAATCCCAGTTATTGATGAGTTATTGGATGAGTTACATAGTGCCGGCTATTTTCTAAAATTGACCTGAGATCAAGATATTTCCAAATTAGGATGAAAGAGGAAGATATTCACAAAACCAGCTTTGTTACACACAGTGGGCATTATGAATTTTTGGTTATGCCTTTTGGGTTGTGCAATGCACCCTCCACTTTCCAATCTCTGATGAATCAGATCTTCTTTCCCTATCTTAGAAAATTCATATTGGTTTTCTTTGATGACATTTTAATTTATAGTAAAGGATGGGAAGATCATTTATCTCATTTGCACACTGTTCTTAACATACTGAGGGAAAACAAGTTATTTGCAAAAATGAGTAAATGTAGCTTTGGAACAAGAAATGTAGAATACTTGGGGCATATTATATCAGAAGATGGAGTTTCTACTGATCCAAGTAAAGTGGAAGCTATGGTTAAATGGCCAGTGCCAGGGAATATAAAGGAATTAAGGGGTTTTTTGGGGTTAACAGGTTACTATAGGAAGTTTATACAAAGCTATGGTGTTATCAGCAAGCCTCTTACTGATCTTTTAAAGAAAGATAGTTTCCAGTGGAGCAATTTGGCACAAGAATCTTTTGAGAAACTTAAATTAGCTGTGACATCTACTCCAGTGTTGAGGCTTCCAGATTTTCAAGAGAAGTTTATACTTGAGACAGATGCTTCTGGAGTGGGAATTGGCTCAGTATTGATGCAAAAAGGAAGGCCTATTGCTTATCTCAGTAAAGCATTAGGACCTAAGAACCTGGGATTGTCTATTTATGAGAAGGAATTCTTGGCTATCTTAATGGCTGTAAAGAAATGGAGACACTACTTGCAGGGTAATCATTTCACCATCAAATCTGATCAGCAAAGCCTTAAGCATATGCTGGAGCAAACGATTGGTACTATGTTGCAACAGAAGTGGATTTCAAAGCTCTTGGGATTTGACTATGATGTGCAGTACAAGAAGGGTACTGAAAACAAGGTTGTTGATGCTCTTTCAAGAGTTAATCATGAGGAAATGGAGTGTAATCATGTTACAGTATCTATTCCAACATGGATATCACAGTTGGGAGAATCTTATGCTAATGATGAGCTGTTATCACAAATTGTGCAATCCAAATCTGTTGATAAGTTATTATATCCAGAATTTGAATGGAGTGGAGGTTTGCTAAGAAGGAAGGGAAAGATATGTGTTGGTGCAGATCAAACACTAAGGGATAAAATCATTAGGAATCTACATGATTCCTCGTTAGGTGGACATTCTGGTATTAATGGCACATATCAAAGAGTGAAGTCCATGTTTTATTGGTCTAAACTGAAAGAATATGTGGAAAAATGGGTAAAGGAGTGTGGTATATGTCAGAGGATGAAGCATGAGACAGTTAAATATCCAGGGTTATTGCAACCTCTAGATATTCCAGATCAAGCATGGTCCCATATCACTATGGACTTCATTGAAGGATTACCCAAATCTAAAGGGAAATATGTGATTATGGTGGTGGTGGACAGGTTCAGTAAATATGCTCATTTCTTTGCTATATCCCACCCTTTTTCAGCTGAAAAAGTAGTAAGAATTTTCTTGGAGAATATCTATAAGTTGCATGGAATGCCCCAGTCCATTGTCTCTGATAGAGACAAGATATTCACAAGTGCCTTCTGGAAAGATCTATTTAAAGCTTTAGGAACCACCCTATCAATGTCCACTGCTTATCATCCTCAAAGTGATGGTCAGAGTGAAAGGGTCAATCAATGTTTGGAGACTTATTTGAGATGCATGTGTCATATGAAGCCCAAAATCTGGTGTAAATGGATTGCTTTAGCTGAATTCTGGTATAATACAAATTACCATTCCAGTTTAAAGTTAACTCCATTTGAGGTTTTATATGGGTACAAACCAGTAAAGTCCATACTGGGAGTTTATGCAGAAGCTAATAGTGATGCAGTGGTGGATATGCTGAAGGAAAGAGAAGCATTCAATGCAGTGGTGAAGAATAATTTGGAGTTGGCACATCAGAGGTATAAGAGATTTGCAGATAAGAAAAGAACTGAGAGGAGCTTGGAAGTGGGAGACATGGTGTATCTGAGGCTTCAACCGTATAGGCAGAGTTCAGTGGCCTTAAGAAAGAACCTTAAATTGGCTCCAAAATACTTTGGGCCTTATCAAGTGCTATCCAAGATTGGGAAGGTTGCTTATAAACTACTGTTACCCCCCTAACAGTCAAATATGCCCTATCTTTCATGTCTCTCTATTGAAGAAAAAGATAGGTAGTAAGCATTCTCCATGCATGCAACTACCTGAGGTGAGTGATGATGGAGTGTACAAGATCTATCCTATAGCAGTGTTGGGAAAAAGATTGATTCCAACAGGTAATAAGCCTGTATCTCAGATTTTGGTGCAATGGGTGCATGCTTCAGAGGAGGAAGCTACTTTGGAAGACTATAACATGATTGTACGGAAATTTCCAGATTTTTATCCTTGGGGTCAAGGATCTAAAATTGGAGGATGCAATGTCATGAATGCATTCAAATTTGGCTCCAATGCGAATTTGAATAGCAACCGTTGGATTGGGTTCTATGATAACCGTAGGATCAAGCTTAAACCTATTAATCAAAACAACGCCGTGGTCACTTATACAGACTTAATCTCATCCGTTGAAACTGGTGCTATGAATCCAAGGGTCCAGGATGAAGCTGATGGTTACGTAGGTGAGGGGACCATGGTTGGTGCATGCAGGTTTGCATTTCCGTTTTATAGGGAGCATGTGAGTGGCAATGGAGAGTGATGTCACTAGGGTAAAAGGGAGAGAGTATATAAGGGTAGTTGAGATACTTTGTAAGCAAGAAAGTAGTAGCCGTCTCTCTCTTCTCTTCCTGATCCGTACCTCTGTTTTCTTTCCTTCATTTCTGTTCTGTTCTTGTTATCATTTATCCAGCTTTGGTTGCTTGTTTGTTGCTTGAATTGTATTACAAACTCATTATTAATACAATTCCTCAATTTTCTTGGGTTGCTGTGTTTATTTTATTATCAAATTATCTATAAACATTACATTTGGTATCTAGAGCCGTAGATCCGAATGACCTAAGCATGGCAGATGGATTACGTTCCAAGGATGTTCAGGAGCTTCTTAAGAAGCATGAGCAGGCTCTGAATGAGGAAAAGACCTCGCACATAGCTTCTGAGAGGAAGAACGAGGAACGTTATAGAGATTTATCCGGTAACATGGATAAATTATTCTTGCAATTGGGTGCAATAGCGGAGCAAATGCAGGTGTACAACAAGAGCAAACCAGTACGAGGTGATGGACCTGCTATCTCTAATGAATTGGAGCTGGGATCTGCGGCAAACAAAGCCAGCAATGAGGAGAGGTTGTCTACTGGAACTCAGGTAACAAATCAGTCCAGTGAACACTTCGATTTCCCATTATTTGATGACATTGAACCTAGATCATAGATAAGAAGGGCCCAGAGATATTTCTAATTAGTTTATACACCTGATAATGAGAAAGTTCAAGTGGCATCTATGTATTTAATGGGCAGTGCTGAGGTTTGCTTTCAAGGGATTGTTGAATCTAGGTGTTATATGAACTGGGATAAGTTTACTGGAGAAGTGTTAAGGAGATTTGAAGTGGGGGATATGAAAGTTGTAGTGGGGGAATTTAATGCTCTAAGGCAAATGGGAACAGTGAAGGAATTTGCAAGCAAATTTGAAGAACTAAGGTCACAAATGTTATTGTTTCAAAGCAATTTATCAGAGGACTTCTTTACTGCTGCATTTTGTTGTGGTTTGAAACCTGCCATCAGAGGTGCTGTGTTTTCAGCAAGACCTCAAGATTTGGGGGAAGCCATCTGGCATGCAAAGAATTAGGAAATGAAAGTGGATGCCATGAAGGAGGATTTCCTTGGAAAAAATAGTTTACATATCAAATCTGCTAGCAAACTAGTGATGAATATCCCTAATACAAAGCATGAAGGCCAATTGAGTAAAGGGAAGACATGGGATAAGGGTAAACCAGTGAGAAGATTGTTAACTTCTGCTGAAATGAGGGCTAGAAGAGAGAAAAATCTTTGCTATAACTGTGATGAGGTGTACAAACCCGGGCATAACTGTACTCAGAAACAAGTCTTTGTGATTGTTCCAGATGAGGCAGAATGGGGTAGTGAGCCTGATTCTTATGATGAAACTGACAGTTTGGAAGAATTATTAGCTGAGAAAATGGATTTATCAACTTCAATACATTCCATTTCTGCAGAAAGTAATCCTAGACTTTTTAGAGTTCATGGTAATGTTGAGAATACAACAGTCCTCATGATGATTGACTATGGTGCTACAGATTGCTTTGTGGATGAAAGCCTAGCTAAACAGTTATCATGCAAGAAAGAGATCACTACACCTTTGGTGGTAAGGATTCCAGGTGGAAGGAAGTTAATTAGAAGGGTTATTTGTCCTGATTTCACTTAGGAAATGCAAGGACATACTTTCACTTTTCCTGTCAGGGTGCTGAATCTGGGATGGATAGCTCTATTGCTTGGTGGAGATTGGTTAGACAGTACTGATACTGAGCTAAAATACTTGGATAAAAGCATTACTGTCTCTAAAAGAAATGAAAGAGTGAGCATTAAGGCTGCTAAACAGGAAGAAGTACAAATGGTTACTGCTAATAGTATCGAGAAGATGATGAAATGCAAGTAGGAGGGAACCATTGCTCAGATTTTTGCCATTTCTGTGATTCAACAGACTGATGATGTTGTTACAGAAATAAAGAATCCTGAACTTCAAGCATTGCTGGATACTTTTGGTGACATATTTGATGAACCAAAATCTCTACCTCCCAATAGAGAGATAGAACATCAAATAGAGTTGAAGGATGATGCAGTTCCAAAGAGGCAGTTTCCTTATAGATACTCTTACTCTCAAAAAGAAGAAATTGAAAAACAAATTCAAAGCATGATGAAAGAAGGGGTAATTAGATACAGTAAGAGTTCTTTTGCATCTCCTGTTCTTTTGGTGAAGAAAAAGGATGGGACATGGTGCATGTGTGTTGATTACAGGTATCTTAACACACTAACCATCAAACACAACTTCCCTATTCCAGTTGTTGATGAGTTATTGGATGAGTTACATGGTGCCAGTTATTTTTCTAAAATTGATCTGAGGTCAGGATATTTCCAAATTAGGATGAAAGAGGAAGATATTCACAAAACCAGCTTTGTTATACACAGTGGGCATTATGAATTTTTGGTTATGCCTTTTGGGTTGTGCAATGCACCCTCCACTTTCCAATCTCTTACGAACCAAATCTTCTTTCCCTATCTTAGAAAATTCATATTGATTTTCTTTGATGACATTTTAATTTATAATAAAGGATGGGAAGACCATTTATCTCATTTGCACACTGTTCTTAACATACTGAGGGAAAACAAGTTGTTTGCAAAAATGAGTAAATGTAGCTTTGGAACCAGAAGTGTGGAATACTTGGGGCATGTCATATCAGAGAAGGAGTTGCTACTGATCCAAGTAAAGTGGAAGCTATGGTTAAGTGGCCAGTGCCAAGAAATATCAAGGAATTAAGTGGTTTTTTGGGATTGACGGGTTACTATAGGAAGTTTATACAAAATTATGGTGTTATCAGCAAGCCTCTTACAGATCTCTTGAAGAAAGATAGCTTCCAGTGGAGCAATTTGGCACAAGAAGCTTTTGAGAAACTTAAATTGGCTGTGACATCTACTCCAGTGTTGAGACTTTCAGATTTTCAAGAGAAGTTTATACTTGAGACATATGCTTGTGGAGTGGGGATTGGTACAGTGTTGATGCAAAAAGGGAGGCCTATTGCTTATCTCAGTAAAGCATTAGGACCTAAGAATCTTGGGTTGCCTGTTTATGAGAAAGAATTCTTGGCTATCTTAATGGCTGTAAAGAAATGGAGACACTACGTGCAGGGTAATCATTTCCATCAAATCTGATCAACAAAGCCTTAAGCACATGCTGGAGCAAATGATTGGCACTATGCTGCAACAGAAGTGGATTTCAAAGCTCTTGGGATTTGATTATGATGTGCAGTACAAGAAGGGGATTGAAAACAAGGTTGCTGATGCTCTTTTAAGAGTTAATCATGAGGAAATGGAATGTAATCATGTAACAATATCTATTCTAGCATGGATATCTGAGTTGGGAGAATCATATGCTAATGATGATCTGTTATCACAGATTGTGCAATCCAAATCTGTTGATAAGTTATCATATCAAGAATTGAATGGAGTGGAGACTTGCTAATAAGGAAATGAAGGATATGCGTTGGTGCAGATCAAACACTAAGGGATAAAATCATTCAGAATCTACATAATTCCTCTTTAGGTGGACATTCTGGTACTAATGGCACATATCACAGAGTGAAATCTATGTTTTATTGGCCTAAACTGAAAGAAGATGTGGAAAAATGGGTCAAGGAGTATGATATATGTCAGAAGATGAAACATGAGACAGTCAAATATCCAGGGTTATTGCAACCACTAGATATCCCAGATCAAGCATGGTCTCATATCACTATGGACTTCATTAAGGGATTGCCCAAATCTGAAGGGAAAGATGTGATTATGGTGGTGGTGGACAGGTTCAGTAAATATGCTCATTTCTTTGCCATATCCCACCCCTTCTCAGCTAAAAAGGTAGCAAGGATTTTCTTAGAAAATATCTTTAAGTTGCATGGGATGCCCCAATCCATTGTTTCAGATAGAGACAAGATATTCACAAGTGCTTTCTGGAAAGATTTGTTTAAAGCTTTAGGAACCACCCTATCTATGTCCACTGCTTATCATCCTCAAAGTGATGGTCAGAGTGAAAGGGTCAATCAATGTCTGGAGACTTATTTGAGATGCATGTGCCATGTGAAGCCCAAAATTTGGCGTAAATGGATTGCTTTAGCTGAATTCTGGTATAATACAAATTACCATTCCAGTTTAAAGTTAACTCCATTTGAGGTT
>JBBMKE010422940.1:0-10811 GCA_037834125.1 Lippia alba | reverse complement strand
TACCTTCACCTTGCTACAACTACGCTTTACATACCTCTCCGTGTCAAATCCATATCAAATCCCAAAGCATGTATCATGCGGATCATAAGAGGCACACGGTTTGAAGCGTAGTTGAGCGATACCAAAGATAACATATCAAATCAAGTCATATCACACACACAAGATAGGCTATAGTTCGCATACAAGTAATACGGGCACAAGTCATAGGGTTTAACTATAACCTAACCTCACCGTACACCGACGAAGCCAAAACCAAAAGGAATGATCCACCCCGGAATCACAAAGGACCTCGAAATACCACCCCGGGTGCACCTGAGCAAACTGAGGACAAGAACCAAAACTTAGACACCAAATGAACCACATAGACGCACGACTTTATGCTTAAACACGTAAGAGATGCAAATAATCATATAAGATTCACAGATAAATCACATTTATGCTAAATCATGCATACGAAAGATATACACATGCATACGGAATGCAAAACTCACAAATAACATGCGTATATTGCACACAAGAACAATTGAGAAGCATACGAAACACTAAACGAACAAACGAACCACAAAAACCACACAGGCCACCAGAAATGGTCATTTCGGACCTAAGAAGGAAATCCAAACGGCCGTTTCAGCCTCACAGAAAATGTAAAAATGCCTAGCCAAATGGCCATTTCGCCAAACAGGCAAAACGGGAAACGGCCATTTCCAAAGCCACTGCCAGGATCAGACGCTCCCCAAACTGCTGTTTCGGAAATCAAGCAAAACTCCAAACGAACGATTGGAAACCTTCTATTCCCATGGACACCCCTCGAAACGGCCATTTCGACCAAAGGCCAAAACTCAAGGCGGCCGTTTCGGCCACCCACACGCGGCTCGTACAGAGCCAAACGGCCGTTTGGAAAAATAACACAAACCCCAAACGACCGTTTTGGCTTGCCCTGCTCGAAAAACTGGGCAACAATGGCAACGGGTCTCGAGCCAAAAACACACACCCAAGCACACAAGAAGCCCCAACACACGAAACTCAAACCGAAAGTCATATACAACATATAGATCACATAATTGCAAGTAATGGCTCTCAAAATTAGCCCAAAAACCCCAAATCCCGAACTTATACACTATTCATCTTCTTTCCCAATTAGCACTTAGGCAACGAAGCAAGTCACGAAAGGGGCATTAAAAGAAAACACGTAATGGGTAGAATAAATCTTACCTTAGATCGTTGATTGATTGGTCGAGCCTCGGCTAGATCGAGCTCAAGAGCTTGGGGCCAAAATGGAGGGTTTTCCTTCTGTTCTTTTCTCCCTTCTTGCTTGAACCAAAATGAAGAGGAAAAATGGGTTGTCGGCTATTACAAGCCGGTTCGGGTCGATAAAATAGGTAGGGTCAAAAACTCCGATCCAACGGATCGGATTCTAAAACGGTAGGGCTATCAAACAACTTTAAAAAGTAAAAGATGTTAATCTCATTCAATCTGAATTATCGAAACAAATTAAATGAAGGGGTTGGAATTCAAATTCGAATTCCCGAGCTCAAATAGCTGCGAGGGCTAAAACACCCTAATTAAATTAAGTATCCTAATTCGGAAATTATTGAGCAATTGAGCTCAAGAACAGTTAATTAAATTCTAAAGCGCACTAAATAGAATCAAATCCACTTTGACACGTAGCATGCGATTCACATAATTTCACATAATTACTGAATAAAACTCTCTCCTGACACCGTACCTGATTATCCGCAAAGCCGGGGCGTCACACTCAAAGTTGGACTTGAGACAAGGGTACTACCAACTTAAAATCTGGGAAAAGGATATTCTGAAGACGGGATTCAACACCCGGTACGAGCATTATGAGTTTGTGGTTATGCCATTTTGTTTAACTAATGCCCAGACGGCATTTATGGATATGATGCATCGGATTTTCCGTCCTTACCTCGATAAATTCGTGGTTATCTTTATTGATGACATACTTGCGTATTCAAGGACTCCAGAAGATCACGCTCGACACTCAGGTTGGTTTTGGATACATTGAGAGAACATCGATTGTATGCAAAGTTCAGTAAATGTGAATTCTGGATCGATTGCGTGACTTTCTTAGGCCACATCATCTCTAGTAAAGGAATTGAAGTTGATTCTTCAAAGATTGAAACAGTTCTACAGTGGCAGAGTCCGAAAAATGCATCGGAGGTAAGGAGTTTCTTGGGTCTAGCAGGTTATTACCGAAGATTCGTGAAGGATTTTTTAAAGATTTCCACTCCTCTAACCCAATTAACGAAGTAGGAGGTCAAGTTTGAGTGGGATGAGGCGTGTGAGGTAAGTTTTCAATTGTTGAAGGAAAAATTAACAACGGCACAGGTGTTAGCATTTCCTGAACGAACAGAAGGTTATATAGTATGTACGGATGCCTCGAAAGAAGGCCTGGGATGTGTGCTAATACAACATGGAAAGGTAATAGCTTATGCCTCGAGCAAGCTAAAGGAGCACAAACAGAACTATCCCACACATGATCCCGAATTAGATGCAGTGGTTTTTACTTTAGGGAAATAGAGACACTATCTGTATTGAGTTTCGTTCGAGATCTTTACCGACCACAAGATCCTCCAGTATTTATTTTCTCAAAAAGATCTAAACAAGAGGCAAAGACGTTGGCTAGAATTCCTTGAAGATTATGATTGTACGTGGTCGTAGATACGCTGAGTAGGAAGGCTAGCGTGTCTAGTGTGAAAGTGGAAAAAGAGGTTGAAGATGAGTTAGAGCCTATTAGGATAAAGGCTCGTGTCTTTAACATTTCCATTCAACCGATTCTTAAGGAAAGATTGTTTGAAGCTTAGAGAGTCGATCCCAAGGTTTAGAAATTGTCCGAGAAAGCTAGAGCGGATCCAAAGTGTCCATTTGGGTTTGATGATACTGGACTTTTATGGTTCAAGACTAGAGTGGTTGTACCGATGAATTGAAACGGCTTATTCTTGAAGAAGCTCACCGATCAACTTAGTGATATATCCCGGAGAAAATAAAATGTACAAGGACTTGAAATAGTATTATTAGAGGAATGGATTGAAATGAGATGTAATCAACTTTGTGAAGCATTGCATGACTTGTCAGATTGTTAAGGCAGAACTTCAGAAGCCATCCGGGCTACTTCAGCCGTTGCCTATTCCAGAATCGAAGGAGGAACAGATAGAAATGGATTTTATTTTGGGTTTACCACGAGTGAAGGGTGGCTATGATGGAATTTGGGTAATCGTAGATCGTCTGACCAAGCCAGCTCATTTTCTGGCTATATGGATGTCCGATAATATCAATAAGTTAGCCAAGAAGTATTGTGATGAGATCGTTAGACTCCACAGAGTACCGGTGAGTGTAGTGTCCGATCGGGATTCGAGATTTACCTCAAGACTTTAGCAAGAGCTTCAGGAGATTTTGTGATCGAAGTTACAATTTAGCACGACATTCCATCTCAGACCGACGGGCAATCAGAACGGCTAATCAGATATTTGGAAGACATGTTAAGAGCTTGCGCTTTGGATTATCAGACATTATAGGATGAACAGTTGCCATTAATAGAGTTTGCTTATAACAATAGCTGTCAAGAGTCGATAAAAATGCGCCTTATGAAGCTCTTTATGGAAGCAAGTGTAGATCACCGTTGTTCTTCGACTTAGAAGAGTGGAATTGGACTAAGCAGGAAGGTGTGAAAAGAGGGGAGAAGAAAGAAAAGCCTTCCAAGGCCGTTCAGGATGCGATAGACAAGGTCCAAATAATCCGACAACGGATGAAAACGGCGCAAGACCGACAGAAAAGACATGCCGATCTTCATAGAAAAGATCTTGAATTTGAAGTTGGGGATAGAATATTTTTAAAGTCTTCTCCATGGAAAGGGTTTACAAGGATCGGTAAAGGAGAAAAGTTGAATCCGAGATACTTAGGGTCGTTTGAGATTTTGGAGAGGATTGGAGATACGGCCTATCGTTTAGATTTGCCACCTAATATGACCGGGATTCACAATGTCTTCCATGTGTCTCAGCTTCGTAAGTACTATCGAGATGAATCCGAGGTTTTACCGGTTGAAGAAGTTGAGAAAGTTGAACTTGAGCAAAACCTTACCTTCGTTCAGAAGCCGATTAAAATTTTAGACCGGAAATTCAGGAATTAAGAAATCGGTGAATCCCACTTGTCAAAGTTTTATGGAGAAGTGATAAAATAGAAGAAGCGACGTGGGAGATAGAGGAAAAGATGAAAAGGTTCCACCCCGAGTTGTTTTCGTTCGAACAAGAGAATCCGAGGATGGATTCTTTTTAAGGGAGGAAGGTTGTAACACCCCAAATTTTTATCCGTACAGGTATAGATTATGTGATAATATGTCCGCGTTTAAATTTATAATTATTTTCATTTTTTCTTATTTACTTTGAAATATTTTAATTTTCTTATGATTTTTGAATTATTTGAATGAATTTGAATTTGAATACTTCATATATGCGCATGATCAACATGTTTGATTGCCGATGCTATATGAGCTTAATTCGGAATTTCATGAAATTTGAGTATATGATAGTTTTATATGTTATGAACATATATTTGTGCTCGTATTTTAATTTGGAACTCGTTTGGAACCCCGAAAGCATCCCGGAACACCAACTCGTGCCTAAATGACCCTTGCCCACTAAAATGACCATAAAACCCTCATTTCTCAACCAAATTACATGAGGTTTGAGCCTAAATTCCCCTCAATAATACCCCTATCAGTATTTACTAATTTCATTTCAATTCTAACACTCAAAGCCCTCCCAAAGTAGCAGCAAAAAATGAGCCAAGAGAAGAAAAGGAAAAAGACACTATTCATCATCTTCTTCATTGCACCATCACCTTGATCTCTTCCTTTCCTTGATAAGTGAGTATGGATTATTGTATGGAATCTTTTCCTCTTTCATTTAAGTGCTTATATGGATAAATTGGTAGAATTTTGCTAAGGTTTTGAGTTCATGGTCATGTATGAGGGTTTGAAGCCAAATTTTGATAAAGCATGCTACCTTGTATTTTTCTTGTGTTTGAATGATGGGAATTGATCCTAAAGCATGTAGTTATGATTGTGTGGAATCATATTGTTTGGTAGTTGAGGCATTCAACACTTGCCATTAATGTGTATTGGATGAAAATGTAGAGATTTGATCATATTTGCCAACTTCTTGCTTTAGCTTGTGTTTTGACTCCTTTCCTTACATGCTATGATGCATGAACACGGACACGACGACACGGACACAACACGACACGGATACAGCGACACGGATTTTTTTTGAATTTCCCACGTGAGGAGTGTCGACACCGTGTCCGACACGACACGACAAGGCAAAATGATATTTTTAGAAGTATCGGTGCATTAGAGCTTACATGATTTGAACTTGAATTCTTGGTATAATTGAGTTTGAGCATGCCTAGATGTGTTGGAGGTTGTTTTTGTGGAGTTGAGCCCTGTTCTTGTGGCTTTTTCTCTCGCAGGGCAGTTTCCCCACCCGGGGAATTTTTGTGCATTAAATTTCTCGGGAGAGAAAATATGTTTTTTTGTCACAGACGCAATTTTCCCACCCGGGGAAATGACCTGTTGCTTTTTCTTCATTTCGTTTTCACTTCTTTGTTTGTTCTCGTGTTTCATACTTTTCTTTTACATACTTTTCCATGCTTTACATTATGAAATGATGGATGTATGATACTTTATGATTTTATTTGAAATTATATGCAAAATACATGATTCATATGAATTGAATACATGTTGAATTATGTCTTATGATCATTGTTTGAGGAATTATGACTTCGAATGAACGTGAATGACCAAAATTATACAATGTTGCATCTTTATGACATTGTTTGATCTCATATGCATCTCATATCATGTACATGGCATTGTCGTGCGTCGTATATGGTCCTCATGAGTTTCACTTCACTTCTTGTGCACAAATACGGGTCCGGTTGGAGGCGAGGGCGATCTTTGAGCTCTTTTGCTATACTTTTTGTCTTGTAAGGTGAGTTTCTCTTCTAATAGCTAATATGACCCGATATATTCTTTATGTCCAAATTTTTGAGCCAAAACTATATATGTATATATATCGAGTCTTTCATTGAGTAAATGATTTCGAGCGTATAGCCCTTTTTCTTGAATATCCCACCAAATATTTTAGCGAGAGCATGAATGTACATGGGCCCCGGGATTTAGTGTGAGCGGCTATCCTGGAAGGCAAGGGCCTATGGTGATCCCTCATACTAGTTCCAACCATTTACGGCGAATCCGACCTCGCTAGGGGTTTTGACGAGGAAAGGCTAATCGGGCTTTTGGGGATTCATATACCCCACTAGCCACAATGAATGGATGGTCGGGTCTTGCAAACCCGCCCATCACCCGGAGGAAGAAGGGTATATGATCGAATGTAATGGATTCTAATGAATGTGCACACAAGAATGCTTGCATGATAATGCATGAATAAATAAATAATGATTACACATGAGGAGAAGCTTGGAGATTGTACACGCCCACTCGCAGGGCCATGAAGGACCTAATGAGTAATCAAATATGATTGTTATAATCCCGTTGACGCTTTCTTTTCTTGCCCACTTGGCAAATTGTTCTAAAACTTCATATGGGATTATAACTTGCATGAATGTGTTTCAATACCGCGATATTTATATATTATACCTTGTTTTATACCCACCAATCCCTTTTGGATTGAACCCGATTTTATTTTAGTTTTTTGTACAGGTTTGGTTCATGCTAGGCGGGAATACGAGTCTAGAAAGTCTTGTATTTAAGTCTAGCATGTCGGTTTTGTACCTCACACACTCATATTATTATATTTATGTATTTATTAGGACGCTTTCAATATCTTGAGGCTGCGAAGGCCATGACATTATGTATTGTGAATTTTGGAGCTCGTAGCTCATTGTACATGATATATGATAATGTTTCCGCTTTTCAATGCTTTGCTCTGATCTATTGTGGTTCTTGGTTAATAATTGGTTCAAGGGTTAGCCCGCCTAGCATAATGAGTGTGTTGAGTCCTAGTTCGCCATGATTTGTTTCGTGTATGGATTGTCCATTTCATATGAGGGTCGGGTCTCGGTGCGGGGGATGTGGTGCCTTGCGTTCGGGCGTTACACAAAATTACCCCATACTTCTTCATCGGCATAACAATAAAATCAACAAAATACCCTTTTCCGTCAATCTTCACTTCACAACCCTTCATAACCTTATCTGTTTTAACGCTGGCCCCGAGTGGAGAACTCACCCAAAAGCAAAAATTCACAGGTCAAACAATGCATGAATGCTCGTGTTATGGATGCTAATAGTACCTTTCACCATGGCGTTGGAGTCCGGCTCTACGTTCTGCTCCTCATCCTCGAGGCTTAAGCTCGTGCCTGAACTAGGGGCTCTGAGCTCCAGCATGGTATCCCGGAGTCTTATCGGGGCATGCAAATGCCATATGGTCCCCTTTGCCCCATATCAAGCATAGTCCCAACCTCTTGCGACAAGTGTCGTAGGTATGAGTCGGGCCTCCACAATACATGCATGGAGACTTATCCTTACGATCTACGGGAACCTTCTGAACCTGAGGTGCTCATGGAGCCTGTGGTGTTGGACCTCCCGTGTGGGGTTTCTTGAATGGTCCTTTCTGTGGGGGAGCTGATGCATTCATAGGACTTTTCCCCAGGTTAAACCCCGAACTCACATCCGAAGCCTGTCCTGATCGATGAGAAGATCTTCGAGCATTCACCGCATCATCAACTTTAAGGGCCTTTGAGGTAGCCTTTGCCCATGTGCTCGTGTTGATGGCCTCTAAGGACTCTTGAATATCTGGCCTCAATCCTGTAATGAACTGCGTAGCATTGTGAAAGTCATCGTTGGCTATGTTCGGTGCGTAGCGAGATAATCTCTTAAAATCTGCAATGTACTTCAAAACCGATCTGTTCCTCTGTTTCAACTCAGTAAACTCCTTTAGCCTCTGGGTGCATGCTGATGGTGGAACAAACTTCTTTTTAAATTCTTGGGTGAACACTTCCCAATTCACTTTCTCTCCAGCGGCATGTAGAACAATCCTTGTGCTTTCCCACCAAGAATAGGCCTTGCCCTGAATAAGAGTAAGAGTGCATCAGGCCTTCTCTCAGGAGTCGCAAGGAATGAGCTCCCAAATTCTTTCCACCTCTTTAAGCCACATCTCGGCTTACATACCATTCCCCTTGAAGAACTTAGGGGGTGCTGGTTCTGGAATTCCCTTAATACGGCGGTGATGGGAGTCTCTTATGGTGGTGGTGGAGCTGGAGGTGCTTGTGGTGCCAGTGACACATAATCCCGAAGTCTTGGTCTATTATATTTATGACCTAGTTCACAAAGGCTTCGGTCGGTGGTGGTTGTACTGGAGGAGGTGTCGGAGAGCGGTTACGGCGATGGCGCCGTTCCAGAGACCTATCCCAATCTCATCGAGGAGACATCATGAAAATAAACACTAAAAAATGTATGCTCTAGTTCATGCATGATTATGCAATTAATTTAATCAATTAAAGCATATAAGCACATACGAGATGCATATGCGACACATTGATAAGTAGTCCCTAAGCCGAACGACCTAGACAGACCCACACGACACTAGAGCCCGATTTTGCAACCCAAGGATCTGATATCACTCAAGGGATGTAGCACCTGGTGCGTGACACCACATCCCCCCGCAATGAGACCCGACCCACATATGAAATGAACAATCCATACACGAGCTAAATCACGGCGAATGGGGACTCTACACACGTTAAGCTAGGTGGGCTAACCCTTGAACTAATTAATAAGAGAATTAGAGCATAAAGTATACCATGAATGCAGAAGCAACCATAATATATACAACATGTACAATGAGCCACGGGCTCTACAAAAATTATAACAAGTATCACGACCTTCACAACCTCATATAGATAATTAAAATGCACCACAGACGTTCAATTCATAAGTACAATAAGGTAAATGATGAGTGTAAGTGTAACGCCCCACTTGTATATATATATGTAGATGGATGAATGAATGAAGCGGAACGTCCCAACCCCTGCACCGATATACTCGTTAAATAATAGTGTAAGCCATCACTCAACAAATACACCGGCGAACGGTTGATGAAGATTATAATGAATGATTAATGAGTATGCAGCAGAAATTAGTGAAATTTAAAACTTTTTAAGGGAATCCATGCGTGGTGACAATTAATGAACACATATGAACACATACCAGTCACGTTAAGTAAAAGAGACAAGCAATGAATGAAAATAAGTATTAGACTAATTTACGGGAGCACAATATGAATAATGTAGTAGTGTATCATGTTGCAGAATGCGAATATAAATTCATCAGCCATATATCATAATAGGATGGAAAATAGATTAATAACATAAAAGTCTTGACTTGAACAAAATAGACACATAGAGCTTCAAGATACCTCTAGAGTGAGACTGCAAGACCTGAAACCATGAAGCCAGAAAACAGGTAGAGGTATTAGTCAAAGTGACTAAGTGAAGTGATACTTTAAAATGAAGTAATTAAGAAATGAAAGTATAAATGAACGATACGGATTACCTTAAAATATAACTTGAAAAATAAATGAAAGACAAGATAAAGTTTATGAAAAAGTTTGAATGCAAATGATGATGTCACACGTGCACACATATGCAATGATTTGGTTCATATGATCTTTAATAAATCGAGATAAGGATAAGGGATAACTTTGAAAGATATGAACCAATCATTTAAAAATGAGTTATGCCTGCAAGCTCGGCATATTCCCCTTACTCCATGAAAACGATGATAAATTAGTGTATCGGACCAGGATCAACTATAACTTCGCACACAGCAAAGCTTCGGACCAAGGTCAACAATACTTCTACCAACACATGCAAACATGCACAACCCTTCTCCGATGTCACTTCGGGTGGCTAGCCCTTGGCGACGAATAACAATATTATGGGAAAAGATTTGCGGTTCTTTCCCAACCATAGTCCTGACTTAACCAAACCTCCTGGTTAGAGTCGGTGTCAACAGTCTAAGTGTGACGACCGGTGTCAATGATATCGTTGGCGGTCACCTCCCGAACATCATATCCATATATAACCGTCGGGCCCAAAACAATGATAATATGCTTGCCAATGAAAGAATTTCCAGAATAAATCTGAATGCTTGAATGAAGTTACCAAAGAACTTCCAATAAATGATGTAGTGATGAATGATGAATGCCTTTGAATAAATGAATATGATTGAAATGATGAATGAGATAAATGAATGCCAATGAATGATGACATGAATGACGCAATGAAAGAGTTGTCCCAAAAAGGGAAAATAGTTTGAAAGGATATTTGAAAGAACTAGGTAAGGTTTTGAAAATATTTTGATACCATATATATAATCATGGTTCCAGTTGAAATAGTTTAACCTCACCTAACAAAAGGTAGTATGTAATAACAGTGCTCTGGTAACTCAGTGCTCAGTCTTAACTCCTGAAAGTGACGTACTAATGTGAGTAAGAGAACTAAGACTCACTATCAAAGAATGCACATGAATGAAGTCACATAAGAAGGTAACACATGAGAGTGATACCATTTAAGGTACAAGAAGTAAGATAACACGTAAAGGAACACATACAAGTGAGTTATCTTAACGTGGGACTAATATCTTACTAAACCGAATAAGTATTAGTCAAGTTATGAATCCTATCGTAACCCTATGGTTATGAAAGAAGTCCATAAAAGAAAACACATTTTGAAAAGATATTTTAGACCCGAGGTTGGTAAACCCTAAGTGC
>JBBMKE010422915.1:0-10813 GCA_037834125.1 Lippia alba | reverse complement strand
GGAGTTCGGGTAAGAATTTTAGGAAATTGTTGGAAATAATTTGTGGGAAGTGATTTCACTACAAAGATTAGTGTGTACTTTTGAGATGATTGTGGAATTATGTCGGTTTCAAACTTATTATTATATGCTAAATCACATAATTTTTCTATTATACTTATTATTATATTTACTTCTCTTCACTAATGAATTTGTGTACATTGCTCTCCTTAAGACGACTTAAAATTTTAGTTTTTCATATTGACGAATTAGTGCACATTTCTCGCTTTAAAAAGATTTAAAATTTATTTAATACACACATACAATAATATAAAAAATATAGCACCAAAAAAAATAAAAATTGAAAGATAAATTTTAATTTTTTGATTTAACATTTGATTATTGTAAAAGGATGAATTAAGTCATTAGTATCAATAGTTAAATAAAATCAAAATTTTATGTATAAAGTTAAATAAAATAAAATTATATTATAAATATATTATTTAAAATATTTTTTATTAAATGCTTAAAGCGTTCTTGCACTCTCATTTATTAAAATTTTACAAATTGACACATGTGCACCAGCATTCATACTCGTTCTTACATCGGCATTATATAACCTAGATTTAATCGCATATGTATGTATTTATATATGCTTCTAGTTTTCTAAATATGTTCATTTTGTTTAATATGGGAATTCGTTTTCACATTGTGAGGGAATTTGAATTTTTAATAATTTTAATAATAAGTAATAAAAGCAATTGGAAAACTTTTAGGGAGGCGGGATTGTATAGGGTTAAAAGTCAGAATTTTTAATTTAATTTAGGGTTAATTACATTTTAACTCTTTTAAAATTATAAATTAAAGATGGTAATACGTATAATTATTCTAATTGTATTCCAATGTTTAAAAGTTTGCTAATTAAGTATAGGAAAAATTTACATCTAACTATCCTACATTTAAGTTTAATTACAACGCAATCCATTATTATTACAAAATTATATTTTAGTCACTAAACTTTAAGAACCGTCTGTAGTTCCTAGGGTTTTGTTACGTCAATTCAAAAATACCCCTAATTTATTGTTAAATTCATAACTTGTAGGGGTTGTTTTGTTTATATTTGTAAACTTTAGGGATAATTTTGTAATTTTGATTATATATTCAATGTAACACTCATAAAATCGTTAAGGACATAAGTGTACTTTTACAAATCTCGTAAGAGACTTCAGACCAAACAATATCTATAGGGACTAAGATGTAATTTCTCAATAATGATAGATTGCGTTGTAAGTAGGTCTAAATGCAGGGTAGTCAAATGTAAATATCCCTCAAATATATAACTCATTATCAAATTAAAGGGTTAATTACAGTTAGCGCACTTTGAAGTTTCGAATATTACAATTAGACCACTATTAGTCATTTTATTACATTTTAGTTGCTATTAGTCATTTAGAGAGATGTCATAAATTTTGAGAGTTGAATTTTTTATTTTATCCCAGCCTTAAATTATCTATTAAGATAGGAGTAAAATGAAAGTTTTAATTTTCAAAATCTATAACTACATTTTAAATTTAACGAAAAATTGATCTTATGTAATTTATAATTTTTAGAAGGGGTCAAATGTAATAAAATGACTAACAGAAGTCCTATTATAATATTCGAAACTCCAAAGTGGGTGTATATTTTAATTTAAATGAGTTATATAATTAATTGGAAAACTTATAAACATTGGAGTACAATTAGAATAATTATGTATACTACAAACAAAAGATTGCAACCATCATCTTGGTAGAATCAAGAATGTTTGTTGTAGTTATAGTCTCTACCCATCATTCAACTCAAAAGCAAGTCAAACAATTCAGGCCCTGTTTGGTTCTTAGGTTAAGAAGGGAAAGGACCTAAGGTCTATATGTAAATGGGCCTTACGTAATTAATGACTAAGCTAACAGTGGTCAATGGTTTAGTCATTAATAACCAGTTATTAATTTATTTATTTAAACAAGAAATGAAGACAGGATTAGTACCATTGTACCAATGACCTTCAATTTTTATTTATGATTTATTTTAGAATAAAATTCCAATATATAATATGAAAATCACCATATCTAATACAGGATATTAAACTATAAAAGGTTTATCATCCTTAGACTTTGTTTGGGAATAATCCCTTTTACCAGTTCTTTCTTGGTCAGTTTTGAAATAAGTTTCATGTTGACATAACCATTTGAAATAAGTTTCATGTTGACATAACCAAGTTCAGCTGAAATCTTTATTAGCAACTAAACATTCAACAAAGGTAACCTCATGTTTTCTAACAATAACATAGTGAAATGGGAAGACTTTAATATCATAATCACGTCACAAAGTTGACTAATATTGAGAAGATTGGATTCAAGATCATTTGCAAGATATATATTTTCAATATATATATACCTGATTTATTTCCAATTACACTTTCACCAACAATCTTACCTTTGGTATTGTTTAACACGACCTCCATCGATCCTTTTTATGCGGAAAAAACAGGATTCGTCTTTTATCATGTTGTGTGAGCATTCACTAACACCTATTTGGCTTCCTTAATTGTTTTCACTAGAACCACAAAATCTATTTTGTCTCAGGTCTCCTAACTTCAGAGGGCCCTTCAGTACTAGAGTTTAAAGGAGTGTTTTTAGGATTTTATATCCTTTTTTTTTTCTTTCTCTTTTTTACGCACCTTTTATCCAGTTTGCCAACATTTATTTGCAAGATGTCCATTTTACCACAATTATGAGATTTTCTAAAAATGATAGATTTGCGTGAGAGTTTCTTTTTCAATTAATCAAGGTCACTCATACATTACCTACCATTTTTCTTGTGTATCGTGTGTTTGATGTTTTAAGGCAAGATCTTTCTCATTTTTCAAATCATCAATTATTTCTTCATAGGGAAGCTCAAAATTTTAGAATGTTTACTTCAAGGAATTTATTTCGTTATTTTAACTTTTCAAAACTCTCCTTGCATTGATCAAGAAAACTATTTGTGATCATTTTCACATTCAATGATACTTGTACGTGGAGGAAGATTCACTTTCAGTTTGTATCTGAGTATTTGCTATAAGTTCAACACAATTCTCATCAGTCAGGAATTACTCCAAGCGACTTTGAATGAGGTGTGTTCCCTATCTCTTTTGAAGTATTCCTTTAGTTTGGGACATTCACGCCTCATGTGACCAGGTTGATGAAGTTATTAGCAGCATTTTTCAAGTATAGATGTTTACCAACATGGTTTCTTTGAACCCTGTTTTTTACTTTGGTAAGGGATCTCAGCCGTTTGGTTAATAAAACGATTTCTTCATCGATGTTTTCACTTTCTTTCTCATCTTCATGGTGAGATTCCATCGGTCTTGCAAGCAAAATTTGTCTTTTTTGCTTGCATTTTTTCCTCTAGGCAATAGGGCAAGCTCATGAGATGTTAGAAAAACCGACAAGTTTATGTTCAGCTTTAAAAAGTTGACATTAATGTCGATTTAATTTTTATTAATGCTGGAGTAATTCTTAAATAAGTTTGTTAGACTTGCAACCATATAGCTTTAAAAAGTTGGCATTAATGTCGACTTAACTTTTATTAATGCAGGAGTAATACTTGGAATAAGTTTGTGAGACTTGGAACCATAATAACGGTTTATGTTCAGTTTTAAAAAGTTGGCATTAATGTTGATATAATTTTTATTAATGCAGGAGTAATACTTAGAATAAGTTTGTGAGACTTGGAAACAAGAAACAAGTAAATGTAAAGAGTATAAATTCAAACTCGTGAAATTTGAAACATTGTAGAAATTTTTTCTAAATATATACTTGAATACGACTAAATCGAAATAATTATTTCAGAAATTTTGAATTATTGTTCGTTATTCGTTATAAACAGCTAGATCAATAATTGTTTTAGAATTTTACCGTTAGTAGTCGTTATTCATTGCAAACCGCAAACTTACTATGTAAGCTTGAATCCCCGTTCTGCTTCATTATTCATTACTTATAGTTAACCATCATTAACACATGAGCAATAATATATACTTAGATACAACAAAATTAAAATAGTTATTTTAAAATTTTTGAGTCGTCATTTATCAGTTGTTATAAACGGTTAAATCCTTTATTTCTTAGCAGCTAATACACATTTTGATCATTTTATCCATTGCAAAACATTAAAATCATAAAAAAACATATACAATTTCTCTAATTACAAAGAGAATCTACATCAAGAGAAGCCATTGATGAGTTAATTTCCTTCATTTATTTTATCTTCTTGTTACACACATATGTATATGGGTAATTCTATATATAGCAAATAAGCACTGCCTCCATTATATTCCTTGTTGTACTCATCAACTCCAAGCATGCAAACAAAGCACTTTAACAGCAGAATACGCATTAATAACGTTTTAAACCATGTTTTATCCTTAATTCATGCCAACTAAAAAAAGTAGCTTAGTTACATTTTTTCCCTTAATTAAACGGAGTAATTACAAGTTAAAGTTTAAGCCACAACATTGACTTCACAACAAACATACCGTAAAAGACAACAAAAAAAGGACGCTAACAACCTAATATCATGAACAATGTTACCCAACTCGAAACGATCGTCCAAGGTTGCCACTTCTTCATTACGATGTTGCAAAAGCTTCTCCAAGTTAAACTCCAGCAGGAACTGGCCTTAGGACGATGGCAGAAGTCGGGATGGCAGGAAATAAGATATATATGAAAAAAATGTATCACAGGCACAGAATTGGTGAAATTGCTGCGGGATTTTCCGCACTGAAACCGAAATTGTTGCTATTTGATTCATATGCTGGTGGTGAGTCAAAGTCAAATGCGGTTTCATAGACGGAGAAAACCAACCCGGCCAACCTACCAGGTTAGTAAGGCAGTCACTTTCAATCTCCACACTTTGCCAACCATTGGTACCTGTGAAATCCAAGGCACAGGCAACTGCTACAGCTTCCACAACCTCCGGTTCCAATAGGCTCTCAAAACGATCACAAGCCCAACCCAAACAAGCACTCTTATGGTCTCTAACAACTAATCCCACACCAGCCTCTCCATCCTACTTAAGAAGGGCGCCATCAACATTAATTTTCATAATCCGATGCATGTCATGTTATATACTTAACCAAGGTAATGCAATTTATTATTTTTTTTCGGATAATAAACGCCCTCGGGAAGAGGGCACCAACTTAATTAGACAAAAGAATCGGCACGGATAAGATCCACAAGGAAGGGGCCGAAGGGCTGTAAAACACACCCACACAGACCGAAACTGCATTTCGAATTAAAGTATAAGCCACAACATTGACTTTACACAAACATACGGTAACAACAGCAAGAAAAAGGACACTAACAACGCGAAAATGAGTCTGCAGCTAGCTAGCGCAATTAATGAATGTTTTTTCGAGTCAAATTATATATGAGGCAATTGTCCTGGCAAAGGTCTGTTTTTTTCTTGTTAACTTTGATGATATCATGTATTGCATTCAATAATAGCATAGATCCATGCACGTACATACATATATATGTGTACGTTCGCCGCGCGCTGCATGCATCCTTTGCTATGTACTTTTCTTTCCCTTTGGTGATTTTGAAGTTATGTACCGTTTCATGATCTATATTTTGTGTTTTGTTTGATCATATATATATTGATTGGGATGAAATGACATAAATGAATAAAAGAAAGAGTGGTGGGATATTATAATGGATTGTTCATTTATAAAAAACATCGCATGAATAATAGACTTTTTATCCAATATTACCGCGAACCATATCATCAATCCTGAACTTGTAAAAGAATTAGTGAACACAAGTTTAAGTAGAATTAATTATTGATCTAATCATTTTTTATCCTACAAAGTAAACATGTTGATACGGTAATATCAATTCTACTTCTTTATTTTTTTTCTTCTCATGCTATTGTGAGGGCTCACCCAGTTTTGAACTTAATAATGAAAGGAATGGAATGAATATAGTATATACATTAAGGATATGTTGATAAAAACCTTGATGTTAGTTCTCAATTAATCGATCAAAGACAAGCTGTCGGAATGATTTGCAGTGTAAAATGAACGGATTCATATCAATCTCACAAGTAATTACAAACAGTTGTGGAGTAAAATTTTATTATGGGATGATGAGATTAAAAAAATAAAAATTTCAAATTTCAGGTGGAGAAAAAATCCACGGACATAGCAATTTTTAAGTGAAATTTAGTTTTTTAATTTTTAAAATTAGTGGCTATGTGTATAGGGTCCAAGGAGGTTAAGAGGAGGCGGCCACTGTCATTAATTTAATATTAGCTTTAATAAGATTGAATGCTCTCATTTGTTTAATACGAGTTATTTTTAAAGAAGCAGTAATAGTGTGTTGATTTCATCAGTGTTAATTTGAGGTTTTAATGACGTTGAAGGTAAAATTTACAAGTTATATAGATTATATATGAATATTTAACAGAAAAATATTTAAATGTCTATCAAATCCTAATGAAAGTGTAATTTCTCAAATTAAAGGAAATTTATATGTAAATATGTGTAACTACAGTGAATTTAGTTGTAATTTATAACTAAACTGAAATATACCTGCGTGTTCATTTTTGTTCACATTTTATAATGATAAGATACTTTTCGTGCATGCTATCAACAAATAAAAAAGCAAATAAATATACAACTCATAAATAGACCCACCAAAAACGATCAAGATGCAGAGATTCGATAAGATCACAGTTAGAACATAGAAGATTCGCGGACCATTTATAAACAATCTAGTAATCTAGGATGCATGGACATGGACACGGCATCACGGACACGATATGACACGGATACGGCGACACGAATTTTTTTTTTCAATTTTTCACGTGAGGAGTGTCGGATATGGTGTTGGACACGCGTGTCCGACACGACACGACACGACAAAATAATATTTTTAGAAGTGTCGGTGCATTAGAGCTAGTAATTTTGCACACTCAATGCGTGTACAAAAAAATAATTATAATTATTTAAATATATTAAATTAAATTATTTATTTTAATAAAAATTTAATAATTATATATATATAAATAGAAAATAATTAAAATATTAAAAAAAGAAAAAAAATAAAAAAATAAAATTATGTTGAGAGAAAAATGAATTTGATAGATAAATAATTATACGTTCTCTACGTGATGGAGAAAAAATTAAAAATCAAATTCAATAAATAAAAAGAAAAGAGAAAAAAAAGGAGAAAATTAAAAAGTGAGGAGTAGAAAAGGAAAGAGTCTGAGACAACACATCTATCTCTCACGCTTAATAATATAGTAAGATTAAGATAAGCAAAGCATAACACTCACACGCAAGATGAAATAAAAAAAAATTATTGAAAACATGAAAAACTGACATACCAACTACTCTCAATTTATATTTTTGGATTTTCCCCCCAAAATCGCCTTATAATTCAAAATTTTGTAGTTTTTGGACATGGTGAAACATTCAAGGATGGAGCATGGTTCGGGTTGCTGAGGTTTAAGAATGCAGTTTATGGTGACTGCTTGCTTTGCGTTTGTAATAGGGTCAAGATCGGCTTGCTTAGTTCGGATCAAGTTTTAAATAATAAAGGTCTCAATGTCAGTCCAAATTAAAAACAAGTCACTGATTTATACTAATTCGAATCTTATTATGTATCAAGTGGTTGACTCAATTGTTGTACCTTGAGAGTTTGCTCCTACTCCTAGCTTGATTGTCGTAATTATGTCGGGAGCCGACATATCCTTAAATGAGACGAATATTATTTTTGATAGAGGCCTGAAGTTATTCCTTGCTCAGTATTTTTGTGGGTATTCTTGTAAGATTGCCTTGCTTGATGCCTTTGTTTGGAACTCCGTACCTCTTGTTCATCTTAATTTGCAATAAATGAGATGAGGATTAGTGGAGACCTCGTTAAATTCCCTACCGTTGTGATGACCGCCTTTTATATAATAAGAAAAATCTTATTTTTTATCATTTGGTTTTATCCTTTTATTTTCGCTCTCGACCTTTTAATTTTTATCACGTTTAATCCGTTTGTTTTGATTTTTCTCAATTTTTAAGGGTTAATTTTAGACACTCCTCATTCTTTGTTTTTTAGTATGCTTTGTCCCTTAATTTTTAATTTAGTGCGACTGCCCTTAACCTTTCACAAATGTCATAATTACTCCTTTTTAGATGAGCAATCGGTAGAAAGCAAATTTTAAACGTGTTGATATTATATGTCAAATTAAAACTCTCGATGCAAAAAATACAATCGTAATCTCAAAATTAAAATCCGACAACAGACAAATATATATATATATATGATAGAACATGGTAATCGGAAGAAGTTTTAATTGTATTCATAATTTTTTGTTGCTGAACATCGTTACAAGAGTGATGAATAAATAGAGATTCTAGTAAACACTAATCCTATAATAATCTACCAAGATGCTGTAATTTTGGGATTACAATCCGGAGGTCAAACCTTCTATATCTAACACTCCCCCTCAAGCTAAGGAGTGGCATCACCAATCCTTAGCCTGCTCAGTGCTGTCTGGAAAATCTGTCCAGTGACTGCCTTCGTAAGGATGTCGGCCAGCTGGTCCTCTGACCTGACAAACGGAATGGTGATTGTACCATCTTCAAGTTTTTCCTTTATGAAATGTCTGTCCACCTCTACATGCTTGGTTCGGTCATGTTGAACCGGGTTTTCTTAAATGCTGATCGCAGCCCTGTTATCACATTTCAACGGACTTGGACCTCTAGGACTAATACTAATCTCAGTCAACAGCTTGCGCAACCAGATGATTTCGGTAACTCCTTTAGATATGCCTCTGAATTGCGCTTTCCGAAGTCTACATACTTCGTCTTTCCCAAACTCATCAGTGGACCCTGGCGGGGGTTCCATGTAAACTTCATCTGTCAGATCCCCATGTAGAAAAGCGTTCTTTACATCGAATTGATGAAGTGGCCATTCCTTATTTGCAGCAGCAGAGAGTAGTACCCGAACAATATCCAGTTTTGCTACCGGCGAGAAGGTGTCGGAATAGTCAATTCCATAGGTTTGACTGTATCTTTTGGCAACAAGGCGGGCTTTGTGCCTCTCAACTGTACCATCAACTTTATGTTTGATGGTGAACACCCATCTGCACCCAACCGACTTCTTTCCTGGGGGCAGTTCGCACTTTTCTCACGTCTCATTTTTCCTTAGTGCCTGCATCTCAACTTCCATGGCTTTTTCCCATTCTGCACTTTATTTAGCGTCTTGTACAGTTTTGGGAATTTCTTCTTTGCACAGGTTACCAAAAAAGGCTTTAGCCGTGCTAGACATACTCTCCCTGATCATATTTTCTGTGGGATATCTACTTGACCGGGAAGCTTGACCAGGCGAATATCTTTGAGGAGGGACACCTCTCGTACTCCGCTGTGGCAATAGGAACCTATAACCTGTGTCATTCTGAGGGACAATATCAGCAGCACCTGTGGTATCATCATTACCAATAGTATCATGAATGGAAGAGGAAGGGTGCATCTCAGTTACCTCATTTTGGACATCATACGGGGGATCATTGAGCGTTGGTGTGGTAGTGGTACTGAGATCTTCATTCCTCTGTTCAGGTTCTGTTGTTGAGTCAGGATAACTTAACCAGTACAGTGACTCTGATCGATTCTCCCCCTGATCACTGGCTGGGTAAGGAAGAAATATTCAGATTCCACAAAGTCACAATCCATAGTGACATGAACTCTCTTGGTGATGGGGTTATAACAGTGATACCCCTTTTGGTGAGGTGCATAACCTACAAAGACACACTTGACTGCACAGGGGTCAAGTTTGGTGCGTTCTGCCTTCGGGATATTGACAAACATAGTGGACCCGAATATCCGAGGTGGTAATGTAAGATGTGGGGGTATCTCTGTTTGGGTTTCAAGGACTGATAAGGGAGTTTTGTGGCCAAGTATTTTGGTGGGTAACCTGTTGGTGAGGTAGGTTTCCGTGGCAACTGCTTCTAGCAAAAAGTGGTTTGGGACGTGGGATTCGGTTAAGATGGCGCGTGTCATTTCCAAGATTGTTCTGTTTTTTCGTTCGGCCACTCCGTTTTCTTGGGGGGTATTTAGGCAAGAGGTTTGATGGATAATGCCGTGTTCCTGAAAAAATCTGTTCATGTCCTGATTTACAAATTCTCGCACATTATCCGATCGCAGCATTTTGATATGGTGATTAAACTGAGTTTGCACTAATTTAAAGAAAGCTCGAAACATATCATAAACTTCGGACTTATGGCGAAGGAAATATACCCAAGACATACCAGAATGATCATCAATAAATATCAGAAAGTACCGAAATTGGTTTTGGTTTGTAACAGGGGCCGGTCCCCAAATATCAGAGTGAACCAATGAAAACACAGACTGCACGTGTGTGTTACTTGGCTTAAAGGATGTTCTATGTCTTTTAGTAGCAAGACAAGTCTGATAAGATAAACTTAACGATGGGTTATTCTGAAACAGTGAAGGAAATAACATTTTCAGATACGCGGCAGAAGAATGCCCGAGACGACGATGCCAAAGCCAAACCTGTGTGGTTGCAGTTCCTTTCGAGAGAAGCGCCCGTGAGGGTCCCTCCATTTCATCAACATAATAAAGTACATCCTTCTTAGTACCGCGCCCAATGATCTCCTTCGTATGAATGTCCTGTATCAGATAAAAATGAGGATATATTAGCACTAGGGCTGTAAATGGATATTCGAAAATTCGATATCCGTCCGCATTCGAATCCATTTAGAGAGGATATTATTCGAATTCGCTTAAAGAGGATATTATCCGTATCCG
>JBBMKE010422914.1:0-21832 GCA_037834125.1 Lippia alba | reverse complement strand
TGTTGTGTCCCAGTTCGCCTTGACTTCAGATTCGGGCTTGGACTTCCATTTCTCGACCGGGTCCGGTCTTGGTGCAGGGGATGTGACGTCACGCGCGTCGGATGTTACACGAAGCATGACTGAACTAATCCATGACTGCCCTAATTTTCATAGCTCCCCTTCTCGTAGCCTTTCCCATCAAGAGGATATCGTCGGCAAATAGGAGATGTGAGACTAACGGCCCACCATGACACGCGGTAATCGGTTTCCAATCTCCCGTAGAAATTGCCTCCTCGATAAGATAGGTAAATCTCTCCATGCAGAGGACAAACAAATAGGGCGATATGGGGTCGCCCTGACAGATCCCACAGGACGGTTGTATGGGCTCCGTTGCTCCCCCATTCCACAAAACTAAGGGTCTTATGCTGCTGACCGTACTCATGATAACAGTAGTGATGCGATCCGAGAAACCAAAAAATTCCAACGTTTCTCGCAGAAAGTCCCACCGCACTCTATCATAAGCCTTCTCAATGCCCTTCTTGAGAATCATTCCTCACTTTTGATCCTTGGAATTATGAAGAGCGTGTACAATCTTCTACAACGTGAGAATATTGTCATGCGTGCTCCAACCTGGGATAAAACTGTTCTAATTGGGGCTAACGATGTCTTTAATGAACGGTTTCAATCTAAGCACAAGCATCTTCGTAATGATTGGGATTTTTCCGTGATATTCCGTGATGGTTTCAGGATTGGGATTTTTCGGAATGAGGCAAATAAAAGCTTGCCCAATCTTCTCCGAAACTTTCCCTTTATCTAAACAATCATTCACCAGACGTACGACTGAAGAAGCAACAATTTCCTAGTACTTTTGGAAGAAGAAAGTTGGGCACCCGTCCGGTCCCAGCGCTTTAAAGGGAGCCATACTTTGAACCACTAAGTGGACTTCTTCCCAACTTGCTATGGCTGCCATTTCACTTTCCAATCATCAGAGATAACTCGCTGAATGTTGCTTTTAGGAAGCAAACCCCGGGTGGTTCCCCAATTCCCTATGAATAAATTTGCAAAAAATCCACGAGCATGATCTTGAAGTTCTTGACCATATGTGACCCAGCGATCTTCAATGCGAAGTGCATTAATTTTGTTACGTCGCCGTCGTGTAATAGTGAAGATATAAAAAAACTGCGTATTTCGATCTCCGAACCGCAGCCAATCAACTCTAGATTTTTGGAACCAAATATTCTCTTCCTATTCCAGTAGTTGGTTATAATCAGCACTTAACTCATGTTCAAGCTTTCGGAGTCTAGGGTGGAGTCTATCTTGATCAAGTCTCTGGATACCCAAAATTCGAGCTTTAAGCTTACGCTTCTTAATGAATACATTCCCGAAGTGCTCGCGATTCCAAAGCTTGAGCGCGTTTGGGAGAGCCTTCACCGCCTTGACAAACAGTTTATCATTCGTCTAAAGTTGTTGAATGATATTGCGACATCCCGGATCAGAATCCCAAACTATCTCAAAATGGAATTGCCGCCTCTGGGGCGGCGGCTCCATTCCCATGCAATACGAAAGCAAAGGATGATGGTCAGAATGCGTTTTTGGTAGCACCATGGCGACCCCTTCCTGGAACAAAAGCCGCCATTCTGTGTTGACCAAAACTTTATCAAGTTTTTCCAATACCTTGCGTTCGCCACCAACTGTCCCTTCCCAAGTAAAGCACGGTCCATGTGTCGTAAGCTCCATCAAACTACAACTATCAATATGGTCCTTGAAAGCCAAACACCGATTCCAATTTACCTCATTTCCACTCTTCTTCTCGCTCGGCCCTAGAATATCATTAAAATCACCCAACAACATCCATGGTAGCGCCAAGTCTTCATTGAAAAGCTCCAGGTTCTACCAAAGTTCCTCTCTCCTTGATAAAAAAGGGCTAGCGTAAATACCTGAGAGGAGCCAAGACGTATTCGTCTGGGGCCCAACAATTGCATGAATAGCTTGGTGTGACACATTTATCACCTCAATATCATTAAGATGGTTATCCCATAACATCCAAATTCCCCCTGCCCGTCCATCCGTTGGCGCCTTACAAACATCTGAGTAACCGAGTTGACCTGAAATACTATCTGCCCCCGATTCGTTTACTTTAGTTTCAAGAAGAAACACCACATTCGGTCTGTGTTCCCATGTAATCTCCCGAAAATTCTTACGAAAAGCCTCATCCCCCGTTCCCTGACAATTCCAAGTTAAGACTCTCATCGAGAAACTAGAAAGATAAGGGGAAAACAGCGTAAACAATCCGCATTCACGGACTCCTCCTCAACATCAGTAATCATGGCGACCTCGCCATCAAAATTCATGCCCGCAGGCCCATCTTCCACTGTTTCTGGTCTCTCATGTTCGTTCGGAGGGTCTGGTTCCCAAGCAAATGTACTATCTCCCATCCTTGTATCGGCCTCTGTCTATTGAGAAGGTTGCAAATGTTCCCCTTCCAAAGAAGTGATACCTGAATTTGTGCTGGCTTCCCCCAACTGCATCTCACCATGGCGCGATAAAAACTTGCGTACATTTGGCTCTTTCTCCACCCATTTCTGTGTCTGATCTCTGTTAGAGGATCCAGTACCAGGCATGATATTGGTTTTGTCCCCTAACGGCTTTCTGGTGCCGTCATTTCCTACCCAAAAAGTAAAACCTGATTTGGGTATTTTAGGGTCAAAAGTGTCTTTTTCCTTAGCATTATTCTCTGTAGTATTTCGCTGAAGAATCTTCCTAGGTGTTTTGCCCTTACCTTTATCTTTAGCATGTAAATCCATACGAGTGATATTCTGCATAGATGTCGCTGTTTCCCTAGGAATTTCCTCAAACTAAGACTCTTCCAAAGGAAAATCCAAGATTCCAAATCTGTTCCGATTAGGGTTTGTCGGCTACGTACTCACTGACGCGCCACCCGGACGTGCGGGCCGCGCTCTTCCGGCCATCATCCAAGGCCCAAACTCTGGTTTAACCACCGCTTCCTCCGAATTTTCAGCTTCTCCCCCTTGCGTCCCTCCCTTTGTGCTTTGCCCCACCCCGGATTCTGTAGACTTGGTCTGCACTACATCTTCATCTTTTTTCTCCAACAGTCAGACTCCCGATGCCCGACGCGACCACAATGGAAGCAAATCGAAGGTAGGTTTTCGTAAGCAATATGCCGCACCGTCCCATCCACTTCGACCATGCTCAAGAGTGGTTTATCCAAATCTAGTTGCACACACACCCTTGCATATTTCTTCTTATCCCCATGGTACGTGTTCTTGTCAATTTTAATCGGCGTACCAATACTCTCCGCCACCGCGCATAGGATTCTCTCGCTGTAGTACTCCACGGATAACTCTGAGATCTTGACCCATGTGATGGCGGTGTGGATCCTGTCTTTGGACGCCTGGAACTTTGGAAGCCACTTGCGGACCACAAGGCAGTGTCCCGAGATAAACCACGGCCCCTCCGTAAGGATGAAAGGGGCCTTCTCCTGTACATGCAATTTGAGGATAAAGCATCTATGGCGAATGTCAATGAGATCATAAGCCCCATGAAGCTTCCACATCGTATTAATCCGAACCGACAGAAAGTGGACATTCATACTTCATCCCAACACCTTGATTATCAGAGAATCCATCCAAGGAGCATGGAGCGACTCCCAAACAGCATCACTAATCACCACTTTCGGGAAGGGGACATCATTTGAGGGGGGAAAATTCGCACTTCACCTCGATCTGAACTGTGAATCTCCTCAAATTTCTTGTCAATCAATGGCTTCCTACCTACCAGCGATTGTAGGTATGAGCGGGGTTGGCTAGCCGACGGCACGGTTCGCTCCACCCCCATTCCATCATCTTCCTCGCCATCCAAACCAGCTTCTGTCGCTGTTCGAACCTTCTTTGTACTTCGCCGGATGAGATCCGACTCTTCGGTTGAGAGCGGCGGAGAGTTCTTCATCTTTTTTGTTCACTGCTATCAAATATATATGTATATACATATATATATACATCGTCTTCTGCATCTCCCCGCCGCCCCAGCCCCAACTTCGCCGCCGCCCCACCTCCTGCGGCCGAACACCGTCGCCTCATCTCGATCTCCGTCGTAAAACATCGCCGTCCCGCCACCTCTTTTCTCTCTATCTCCGGTCTCCCAACGCCACCGCCGCCTCTCCATCTCTGGTCTCCTAATGCCGTCGCTGCCTCTCGATCTCTGCCGCCGCCATCGAATCTTCTCTCCACCTGCACAGCCCCAGATCTCCTTCCCACCTCCACGATGACGACAGGTATTTCCTCTCCGCCTCACACAAAATCACGAAGGGGAAAATGGTAGCGAGAGAGATGGTGGGTAGTTGTGGTTTTGCCGGCGGTGAGGGGGCGCCGACAATAATGGTGATGGTTGTACAGGGAAGAAGTCGGCGATAATGGTGATGGCTGGGGGAAGAAGACGAAATCTTCCCCTTTTCTCAATTCCTTTTTTTTTAAATTTAAGACATGGGTAAAATAGTCATTTTAGGTGAAAAAGTGATAAAAAATTCAATCCTACTTGCAGTCAACGCGCGTGTAGCGCACATTCTGATTATAGGATTTTTTTTACACATTTTAAATAGCATAGGGTTATTGGGAGTATTTTTTTATGGGGTTTTTCGTGCGCATTTCGTATTACATGAGGACTCCAGGTGCAAATTACCCATACTTTCGGAGTTCCTTGGTTTCTTCAATGCCGATAATATTGGTGACTACTACGGCAACTTTAAGGGGTCAATTTGCCAAACATGACCTTCGACTTAGCCTTGTTAATACGGAGACCCGAGGCTTTGCAAAACCTATCAACTGTTGCTTTAATGATCTCAGCGTTATTTGTACTAGCTCTAGCTGTCAACACAATGTCGTCGGCAAAGAGAAGGTGCTAAATTTTGGGCCCTCTACGGCAGACAATAATCGGTTCCCAAGCTCCCCGTTGAACAGCCTCCTCAATAAGATAAGAGAGGCGTTTGATGCACAACACGAACATATAGGGAGACAGAGGATCGCCCCGTCGTATGTCACAGGTCGGTACGATCGGAGGTATGGGTTCTTCATTCCACAAGATACTCGGTTGCACGCATTTAACACAGCTCATAATCAAATTGATAGTGTTTGTCGGGAACCCGAAAAGAGTAAGGTTTCTTGCAGGAAGTGCCAATCGATTATATCGTACGCCTTTTCGAGATCAATTTTAAAAATCATACCTCTACTTTTACTCCTTGATTTGTGAAGTGTGTCTAGTACTTCCTGAATGACAAGAATGTTATCTTGGGTGCTTCTTTTGGGAATGAAACTATTTTGGTAAGGTCCAACCAGTTCTGAGATGTACGGTTTGAGCCTAAGAACAAGAGTTTTCGTGAGTATTTTTAGCACCACATTGTACAAAGCGATTGGCCGGAATTCACTTGCGTCTTTGGGGTTATCTGTCTTCCAAATTAGGCAGATATAAGCTTTCCCCATATCCCCAGGACTGGTTCCTTGTTAAAACAATCAAGCAGCAACTTGAATACCGAATCCCCAACCATGCTCCAGAACTTTTGATAAAAGTAGGCCTGGAAACCGTCCGGGCCTGGCGCTTTGTACGGGTTCATCGTACGCAACACATTTGTGATTTCTGACATCATGGGTGCCCTCGCGAAACATTCTCTAGCTTCTGAGTGGAGCTGTCGTTGATTAGCACTTCGTGGGAGGATATTACTTGTCGTGTTCTCGTCGGCTGTGAACAAGTTCGTGAAAAAAGAGAGAACATGTTCTTGCAGTTTATCTTTGTCCGTAACCCATTCTCCCTCCAGCTTCAAAGCTTCGATGCGGTTACGCCTCCGTCTACACGAAGTTGAGATATGAAAGAACCTAGTGTTCTTGTCTCCCATACGAATCCAATTTGCTCTTGATTTCTGAAACCAAAGTGCCTCTTCCTGTTGTAAGATGAGATTAGATTCATCCATGAGTTCATGTTCTAACTCTTGTAAATGGGATGTAGCGTGGCTGCCGGGATTTTCTGTATTCCTTCGATGCGGGCCATAATTTCCTTCTTACGTTTGAATATGTTGCCAAATACCTCTCGGTTCCAAGTTGTTAAGGCTTGCGGTAAACGTTTCAGGTTCTCCAAGGCCCCTTCATCTCTCGACCATTCACTCTCTATCAGAGGTTTGCAGTTTGGGTTGGTATCCCACGCAATCTCGAAACGAAACGGCTTTTCCCGAATGATATTATCCTGTGTTGTGTTTAGTAAAATGGGACTGTGGTCGGAGTGAAGTAGCGGTAGCACCCTCACAGAATATTCTGGGTGTTTGAATATCCTGTGTTGATGTAATTCATGCATCTATTCTACATTATTAAGCGAGAGATGCAGATAGTAACGATTTTGGTCTCTTAGACTATTGGATTCTTTTCTTTTATTATTATTATTATTATTATTATTATTATTATTATTATTTTTGAACGCTTTGTTTTCTCAGTTCTTTTCTTCTCTTTTCTTTTTATTTATTTATTTTTTATCACTCCAATAATTTCCTATTAACTTTTTTTTTCTCTCTCTCTCTCTCTTCACTTTTCCTTTTATTTATTTACTTCTTTATCACTCCAATAATTTTCTATTAACTTCTCTTTTCTCTCTTTTTTTGTTTTTTTTTAAACTCAAACCCTCAAAGGGAAATATTATTGAACATCAAGATTCAATAGGAACAATAACAATAATAAAAATATAAGGAATAACTGAAAAATTAACGCAGGCCGAAGCCGCAATTCCAACAGATTTGTGAGCTATTATATTAGCATCACGTTTTAATAAAAGAAAACGACTCCTTGAAGTTGAAGATCCGATTTGGGTGAAGTTCCGCAACCGTCTTTTCTCCAGATTGAAAAGAACACTTTGGCCTACAGCAGATAACTCGGCCAAAAAATTCCCTCAGAGAATCGCATAAAATAATAACAAAGAACATAAAAAAAACTAACTAAACTTCCATACGGAAGAGATAAATAACTTGAAATATAACATAACCTAAAGAAAATAATACAAACCGTATCAAATATGAGAATCTAACAGCAGAGTAGAACGGAATCATCCGGTGGTGGAGCACAATATTCTCCACCGCCGGATCGAAACTTCAATTTATTGATTGTTTTGTCTTGAGTTTGAATTAGGGTTTTGAGTGAGTTTGAGAGAGAGAGAGAGTTCAAATTGAATTATTACGTTCACATTATGACACAAACTGTTGCGAATTACATTCTTCTATTATTATTCTTTTTGTTTCACGATAGTTTAATTATTAATATGTGAGTTTATCTCAAATACTAATTACCCAACCCGCCACTTGCTTGACCACCCACCGGGGGAACGGAAGGTTGTGAGTTCCCCGAGGATGTTGCGCTCGGAGTCCGCAGCTCTTCCAGCCATAAGTACTTCGATAGCTGCACAGATAAAAATGAGCGTGAGAAGGGTGGCCAAAACAGAAATGTAAAAACAGGTAAAGATGCTAAGGAGTATACTACTCTCGGGGTTAGTAGGAGTGTTAGTAAAAAGTCAGTTCCTAAGTTCTAACCATCTTTCTCCAAGATATTTGTGGGGGACGCTCGATCATTCTTTGGGAAATTGAGAGTCCAATACGGAAAAGAATCTCCTCCTTCTGCAACAAGTCCTTCTCCTTCACAAAACTGTTCAACCCCTTCATCGCAAGAGCCACGCTCTTGGCCTAACCCTCGAAAACTATCGATGGGGGTCTCTCCCTCACCAAGGGCTCATCTCCATGAACCACCCACCTCATAGGTACCCCGAACATTTCTGGGGGCCCCGTTGCGAAGAAAAACTTCCCCTTCCAAGTCTCACCGAGGGAAGTTTTGGGAGAATTGATGATTTTCAGATGTCTCTTGGATGAGATGTAGTAAAACCCATCCTCGGGAGAAGAACACGGGGACCGAGTGACCTAGAACAGTCTTATGAAATTTCTTATTGATGGTTCTTGTCCCGTGGCCTTTATCAGAATCACAAAGGCATTGATAAACGCGATCCCATTGGGTAAAACCTGCAACGGACTCAAGTTCACAAAGTTGAGAATATCCCTCACCTCCAGGGAAATGGGAAATCGCAAACCCCACAGAGTCATTGAGTCCTTGTAGACCGTCATCCAACCACAGTCATGGTGGTTTTGATCTCTGCCGGAGTTTTATCGATTTGGTGCGGGTTGGAAACTCTTACTTGGGTAAGAGTTTTCTTCTTCTTTCTTCTCTTTCTCGGTGGCTCTTCCTCCATCGAGCGTCTACTGCCATATTCATTACTGGGAGAACCTTCTCCCCTTGCTACATCATTAAAATGACATCATCCCATTGCTCAAATAACTCCACTATGTCTGTTGGGGGACGCTCGTGTATCCCTTGCACCGCCGCATCTAGTTCTTCATCACGGCTAACCTCGCTCACATTGGCGACCGATACGGCCATCGGAATACTCTCTCCCTCATCTCCCATTGGTCTCGCCGAAATTGCTCCTGGAATATTATTTTGAAGAGAAGATACATGAAGAGACATCTCCTCTATCTCTTATGCCATGCCACTCACCACGGAATAGCTAGGAGAATTCCGCTCTGCCGTGGAAATATGGGTTTGATTAAAAATGGAAGCTTGGAGATGAAAAGTAAGTTTGGTAACCTAGGGTTTACGGGTCTGTAAATTGATCCCCATAAAAAAACGATCGCTCTCTCAACCTGAACCTAAAAGTTAGAAGCAGTAAAGCTATCAGAGAATTACCTTGGAATGAAAAGAGAGTTGTTTGAGTTTGCCGGAAATGCAAGGGCTTGCAGAAAAATTGCAGAGAGTTTCTCTGTGTTTGAAAATTTTAGAAGCGTAAAAGGGTAAAAAGTGTCACAAATCCCTATTTATATGGGATGGAGTCAGCTATGATTAGCAATAAATTCAAAGATGCAATCATTCCCACCTAGGGAACTGCCCGCTTTTGGTAGCCGTCCCACTTACTCGGATGTTCACGCGCCCCGCCTCCATCTCGCATTTAATGCAACTGGGGAAAGCGCCAGCGAGACAAGACCGCATTTAATGTTGTGTAGGTTATGTCCGTTACATGAACGCTCGAAAAGGCTTACAGCTAGAAGATCTAGACCTTTTGCATTCTAAGGGAAACGCTCAGAATATTTGAAATTCCACAGTACGCTCAAGCCTCACTACAGAATTTGGGGGGCAAATGATGCACCCCAAAATACGCTCGTATCTCTATCGTCCACGTGTCGCGATCCTGAGCAAACATCCATAAAGGACAGAGGACACTGAGGCAGAACGCTCGAAGGAACGGGGCTTACGAAAGGGAGTCCAGCCCCTTCCTTACCTCCCCTTCTTAATCATAGCTCACCCTCGAATCAACTCAACGCACGAGGCCATGACCCTCGTCGCAACCTTCTCTAGGAGGACCACCCTACACAGGAGTATTCCCCTCGGAAGAGTCATCCCTCGAGCTCCATACGCTCGTTGGGTCAACGCTCCTCCTTTAGGTAGACGAGCTATATCACGAGCGTCCCTGTGACACAACAGTTGTGCATAACCTTCTAAAAGGTGAAAATGACACACGCACGTCGCTTTCAGGCCCTCATGTCCCGCCATGTGTCTAGGGCAACACTATTTCAGGACCACATGGGTGATATTACACAATACCCCTCACCCTCAACCAATAAATAGATAAATACATACTCATATTCCTTAAGTGATTTTTGCATATCACAAAGCTTTCTTCCTCCGCAAGAAACGCTATTCACTGAACTGGAAAAGTCCATTGCTGCACATTTTCAAGCTCTCACAGCTCATCCCTTTCATCTTTTCGGGTGTTACCCTAGCTGGTAGAATCCATGCTCTGTGGGAACCCAATTCCTGAGGCTCAATCACGCCTATGATGGTCTTCCCTTCACACAAATTTATGATTTTTGGTGTTTGATTTCTCACAACCGATTCCGACACCATCATTTTAGGCGCCATCTGTGGGAAAACATCGTCTTCAGCCTTCATTTCATTAGCTAGTCGAATAGTAACACCCTCTACTCTCAGCTTTTATTTTCCAGTTCAGTTCGATTTTTGAAAGTTCAAGTTTGTTAAAAGCTTCAAAAAATGGTTATTACTAGATCCGGCCCAGTTGATAACTGAGGGCTCTTCCTCTTCTTAACGAGGAAAGCCCCGAGGGAGGGGTTACTCCCGCCAACGTCACCACTATGGCTGGAGGCGTAAATCTAACGATAGATCTAGGGGACCAGGGGGACCAGGCCAACAGGGCAGCTCCAAGCGTTCTCCCCGTCGCCATACCACCACCTGCCTCCACGAGCGCAGCAGTCACTAACGCTGCCGGAATCACAAACGCAGGAGCGTATACCACCATGATGATACCTTCCTAGGGTATCATGTCCATGCATCCCAGAATGATGCAGGGATATGTCCAAGGAGTTATACCAGGCGTGATGCCTGGTATGGTGCCAAACATGCTACCCACTATCCAGCCCTACCACGTGGGGAATCAGCATCTTCCGATGACCCTACCACGCGAGATCCAAGGGGTAGAAATACCCCAAAGGACGAGCCAACAACTCATGGCAATCAACGCTCAATGCGAAGCCCAAGATACGCAGAACGCTTGGAAGCACTTCACTACCACCTACTTCCCGATGGGAGCAAGGGCTACTGCAGCACCACTCTTGGGAGGATTACAGGCTCACCCTCTCGAGGTTGCCCAGAATGCCCTACAAACACACCAACTAGCACCACCCCAGCGCCAGGAAAGGAAGTGCCACCACGAGCGGATCCTCACCCACTTCCGTCACTGAACGCGATTGAACCTGAAGAGAAAAGAAGAGGAAACGAAGAAGAAGTTCAATCCAGGGTCTCGAGGGGAATAAATCCGAGGAACGAGGTAAATCCCCAGTTCATCAATGTTCAGAACCAATTAGAAGATCTTTAGAATATGGTATAGCAGCTCTCTCGAGCGCGGTCCCAAGTTCCCCATTTGGGGGACGAGGGGTCCAAGGCCAGATATGCTCGCAAAACCAAGGCTTCCGCTTCCGCATCCCACAAGAGAGGACCCCGAGGATTACGGAGAATACAACAGATTGAGAGGGGAGTACCGATCGTTAGCTGAAACTTCGCCCCTCATCGATGAAGTCCTAATGACTCGAGCGGGGAATGGCAAGATTCCTACATCAATCAATAGGTATGATGGGACTACTGATCCTGCTGAGCACTTAAATCACTTTGTACATCTGATGCATCTCTAAGAGCATCCTCTTCACTACTGGGCCAAAGTTTTCGTCACATTCTTCGAGGGAATGGCCCAAGAATGGTACAAGAAGCTGCCCCTGTGTTCAATCCGAGGGTATGGAGATCTGACGGACACATTCCTCAGCCACTTCAATTCAATGAAAGCTCCCACCCCCGACGCAACTGTACTTTACAACCTATTACAAGGGCCCACAAAAACCCTCCTTCATGGGGCGGTTTAACAAAGAGATCTTGTTAGTAGATTGAACGTCGATGGTCTTCATTAGGCATGTGTTGTTCCAATCCATCAACATGAAGAATTATGTTAGCAAGGAGTTTGTAGAAGAAGTGGATAAGAGGAAGCCGCGAACCTTGCTCGAACTAAGGGAGATTGCTGACTCCTACTTCACTCTCGAGGATATATACCAGGCCCAAAAGCACGCATTGGCTAATCCCTATCCAATGATAAAGGCCCTAGAGAGGAGCGAGCTAAACAAAAACGGTCGTCGCTGTAGTCCCCCTAACACCAGAAGGAACCCGTCACCACAGCGAAAGCATGAGCGCGAGTGCATCCCGCTCAACAGACCCATCGCAGAGGTATACTCCTTGGCGGATAAAAAACTTTTCAAAAAACTGCCCAAGATGAGAGAAACCGAGGCCCAGAAGCGATGGAGAAAATATTGTACCTTCCACAAGCAGAAGGGCCATGACACTAATGACTGCCGACAGCTTGAGGCAGAGATCCAAATGCTCATCGTTGTGCGGCACCTCAAAGAGTTTGCGAGGGGCCCTCGAGCGATTCGATGAACATTGTACTGAGCGAGCGCGCAACAATAGAAGGAGTCGTTCACGCTCAAGAAGCCCTCCCTTTCACCAGACCGAGGGGATTAACCGAGAAAAATAGAAAGCAGCTGAGCTCGAGAACCAGCCCTATGCGATCATCTATATGATCGCCGAAGGACCCTCAGAAGGAGATTCTAACGCCTCCCTTAGAAGGTTTGTACACAGCTATGATCAGAAGTCCCAACGAGTCCAATCTGTTTACTCTCTAGAAGCCAGCCAGTGCTCGAAGGAAAACAACATTATCGGCTTCACTGATAGGGATCTAGACCATATTGTAACACATCATGGGGCCAGCGAGACTTCAGACTGCCCCAAGGTGGTTAGTCTAGATGTGCACAATCACGTTGTAAAATGAGTTCTCGTTGATAGTGGAAGTTCAGTTAATGTTTTGCCTTACTCTACGTTTCAGAAAATGAATATCACCAACATTCCCCTCCAACCCCTCAGAACAACCCTCATTGGCTTTGGGGGTTCCGAGATTATCCCTCGTGGGCAAATACGCTTGGCCATCTCCTTCGATCGGGCCCCACAGAGTAAAACTTTGAATATTCTCTTTGCAGTTATCGAGGTAGATCTTCCCTACAACATCATCATTGGTCGGTCGGCGCTGGTGGACTTCAAAGCGGTTATCTCCACTTACCATCAGAAGCTTAAGTTCACCACTCCCAAGGGAACCGGAAAAGTGTTGTGCAATGTAAAAGAAGCTTGGGAATGCTACATATTATCCCTTCGGAGCCATAAACCTAAGCAAATAATCCAACCAGGTTCCATGAAGAAAACCGTGGACTTTCCCAAGCTGGATGAAGACGGACCCGAGCGTAAGCGGGCCAAGTTCTACAAAAAGAAAAACAAGAAGAGAGGACCAAAGCCGCCACGAGCGACGGTCCCCCAGGACCAGTCAAAGAATTCTCTGAGAGCGAGAAGGATCAACCTACGGAGGAGATGGACAATCGTCTTACGGAAAAAAGAGGGGGCTCGAAGCACCCCGCCCTGAGGTGAAAATTGAGCCTACTGAGTAATACATAATCGTTGAGTTAGAGCCCGGTAATCCAGAGAAAACCACTCAGATAGGTTCCGGCCCAAGTCATAATGATTGACTTCCTCAGAGAGAATATGGATGTCTTTGTATGGAAAGCCTCGAACCTCACTGGCATTGATCCGAGCATCATAGTTCACAGGCTCAACGTGGATCCTGCTTTTAAGCCCATTAAGCAGAAGAAAATAGATGTTCATGGATTTAGAAAGCAAGTCATTGAGGAGAAAGTCAACAAACTCCTTGAGGCACAGTATATAGAAGAAATCTTCTATCCAGAATGGCTTTGCAACGTTGTTCTTGTACCCAAGAGTGAAAACAAGTGCCGCATATGTAACGATTTCACAGACTTGAACAAAGCGTGCCTGAAAGATCCTTACCCTCTACTGCGCACAGATCAACTAATGGACTCGACCACATGATATGAATTAATGAGCATAATGGATGCCTTTCAAGGGTACTACCAGATCTTCATGGTGCCCAAAGATCGCCCAAAAACCTTATTTGTGGTGCACATCGGGATATATTGCTTCTTGGTCATGCCATTTGGCCTCAAGAATGCTGGAGCCACTTACTAGCGCCTTGTCAATCGGATGTTCGAGTCAGAGATAGGAAAATCGATGGAGGTCTACGTGGACGACATGATCGTCAAAAGTGAGCAACAAGGTTCTCATCTGGAAGACCTTCGCCAAGCGTTCAGTATACTCAGAAAGTATGGCACGAAGCTCAACCCCTCGAAATGTACCTTTGGGGTTTGACGCGGCAAATTTCTAGGCTACATGGTTAGCCAGCGTGGGATCGAAGCAATTCTAGAGAAGATCAAGGCAATCCTAGATATCCCCTCCTCTCGAAACGTGAGAGAAGTTCAAGTGTTAGTGGGAAGATAATCTCTCTCAACAGATTCATCTCTCGGTCCGCTGACAGAAGCCTGCCCTTCTTCAAGATCTTGCGCAACGCTCAGAACTTTACATGGACCATAGAATGCAAGGAGGCCCTTCAGAGTATGAAAAGGTACCTCTAGTAAGCCCCTCAAGGAAGATAAGGAATAAGGCCCCCAAATTTTCGCTGGATAATAAGGGGAGACTCTTTAAATGTTCGTTTCAAGGCCCATCCATAAGGTGCCTGAGACCCTTGCAAGCAAAAGAAGTCTTAGAACACGCGCATGGTGGAAGCTGTGGAAATCATTCCGGCGGTCGAATCCTAGCCAAGAAGGTGTTACGGAGTGGATATTATTAGCCCTCGGTTTTGCAGGACGCCATCAATTACTCCAAAAAATGCCCCAAATGCTAGTTCCACTCAAACGTCTCTCAGCTTCCTGCGGCTCAAATGATCACTGTCAACGTATCATAGCCCTTCGACCAATGCGGCATTGATATTGTAGGACCCCTCTCCATGGTGGTCGGGCAGCGGAAATTCACAATCATCGCGGTGGATTACTTTACGAAGTGGGTCGAGGGAGAAGTTGTTGCCAAAATTACATATACAGTCAGAGACTTCATATGGAAGAACATCATCTGCAGATACGGCATTTCGACGGTACTCATCTCGGATAACGGATCTCAGTTCATTACAGCGTATACTCGGGATTGATGCTCAGAACTGGGTATTGAGCAACGCTTCACTTTCGTGGGCCATCCTCAAGCCAACGGTCAAGCCGAGGTAACCAATCGAATCATACTCCAACATCTAAAAACGATGCTCGAGAGTAAGAACGAAGAGTGGACCGAGGAACTCCAAGGAGCCCTCTGGGCATATCGACTACCCCACGAGCGGCAACGAGCGAAACTCCTTATGCCCTGATGTACGCATCCGAGGCAATGATACCTGCAGAGGTCGCTCAAGAGTCTGCACGCGTAGCCTATTTCGAGCTCATTGCTGACGATAACAATCGCGTGCTCGAATTGGATTTACTTGACGAAAAGCGAGACACCGCTTAGGCTCTCATACGCAAGTACAAGGCTACAGTCGCCTCGCAATACAGTAAACGTGTTAAAGAGAGAACTTTCCAATGAGGAGACTTAGTCCTAAAAAAGGTTGAAGTCTCTGAGCATGTAGGCAAATTGGACCCTAATTGGGAAGGCCCCTTCAAAGTTATACAGGTACGAACAAACAACACCTACCTGCTAGAAACTTTACAAGGCAAGCGTCTCCCCCGACCGTGGAATGCTTGTAATCTTAGAAGATTTTACGTATAAGTATTGTATCATTCCCCTTGGGACATATAGTATTTTCTTTTAACGAAAATACTAGCATAGAATACAAGTACTTAGTGCATCTTACTTATCTTTTACTTGATTTATTTTGCAAAGTACCTTTCTTTCGAGGGCCAACAAGTTAACTCCGTGCTGAGAAAACTACCTGTCAAAATAGCACTATGTAGCACTACTCTAATCCCTCTAAAAGCGAGCTGATTCAGTAGACTAAAATTTATACTAAACGAGCCAACTGGGTTTATCCTAGTTAGCGCTCGAAACCTTGTGACGGATTATTTCTTGTTTGAACACTTAGCAAATTTTACAGTAATTTCTAAGTTCAAGTTCCTATTTGGTTTTCAAATGTCCGGGGTGATCCCTCTAAGGACACACCCTCGAGCCTTGGTTTTTAAATGGCCAGGGTGATCCCTGCATGGATACACCCTTGAGCCCAAGCCATCGTATAATCTATACTACCAGTCAACAGAAGAAGAATCAACAAAAAATATTACTAAGGCATGCTATCACTCGAGCTTCAACCAGCAAAAACTCACCATATTTCAAATTTTATCCGCAACAACGAGGAATCAACAAGAAATGAGAAAAGCAGACATTCATTCATCAGTTGAAGTAGAAATACAAGAAAAACAAACCAATGTACTTGACATAAATTATGGCGAGTGAAGTAAATGTCAAAAGTTTCAAAAGATATTAAGTACATGTGAGGCAATCAAATAAAGGCAGTCATGTAACAGAAAGCCTTCAGGAAGCATTATCCCTTCTGGTTTGAGCATTAGGAGCAGGTGGACCCTCGGGTTCTGGAGGAGCTATTGCGAGAGGAGTTGGGTTCAGAGTCCTTCATCGAGCATCAAAGGCCCTTCTTGTGCCCTATTTGTTGCCAGAAATTCCCCTTGAAAGGTTTGCACAATCTTCTCATACTCCATCTCTGGCATATTCTTTTCCAGAGATTCGTCGCCAACCCCTGGAATTTCCTCCAAGTTCTCATCCTTTGCCATGTCGAGGTTGGGATTCTCACAAGCGTTGCAGGGAGCCGATCCGAGCTTTATGAATTGCCCTATCCCTTTCCAGAATTAGAGTTGGATCATCGAGAAGCAATAAAGGTTGGCCACCATATCGAAAGCCCTCAACCGCACAAACTTAGCAATTCCTTCCTTGGTAGCCCTCACCTCAATGTCGGCAACACACCTCTGTACATCCGTCAGTTGAGCGCTCACTTCATCAAGCTTCTTCTCAGGCTCCTCGGTAGCTCTCTTGAACTCTTCCTTCTCAGCGTTCCAGGCAATCGGTCGTCCTTATGCTTTTTGCTCGCCTTTTGCCATTCCTCCTCCGTCTTCAGCAAGCGACTCTTTGTATCAGCAAGCTCACGATTCAAAGCCCCAAGGTCCAACTTAAGTTGGTCATATTGCTCTTGGAGAGCAACTAGGTCAGTAAACCTCAAGATTTTCTTGTACTTCGTCATACGCTAGGCAATCAAGGCCTGGCTCGCATCGGCCAAAACCTCCACTGTGGACTGATCGTTCAACGCCTCATGATCGCCCGTGAACTGAACTTGCTCCAAGACACCGGAGCTAATCAACTGAGAGGGTAGGCCTTTTTTCAACATAACCAGGCCATCCCTCATGGATTTCTTGTAACGAGCGTCCCCCTAACGCTCAAACTTCCAATAGCACTCCTCCTCTGAAGAAAAAGTGTAGCTGTCGTCTCCCTCGACCGGCCCCACGATCACTTTCTTACCCTTGCCAAACATAGGGGTTGGGTCCCTCATCCTCTTTCTCTTCCTCGAAGGATCCAAGTAACCCTCCAAAACCTCCTTAATGATTGGCCCCAAGGCCGCATTACGCGAGGGTTTCGAACCTGCTTGAGCCGCCTTCACTAACTTTTTCTTCTTCTTTGGAGGCTCGACGACCGCTCCCTGACCCTCGGGGCCCTGAGCGTCTATCAAATCCTTGCCTCTCTCTTGGGCGTCGCTCGGACCGCCACTTGCTTGACCACCCACCGAGGGAGCGGAAGGTTGTGGGTTCCCCGAGGATATTTCACTCGGAGTCCTAGCCTTGAGGAGAAAAACTATGTTCGCCGCAGCTCTTCCAGCCATAAGTACCTCAATAGCTGCATAGGCAAAAATAAGCATGAGAAGGGTAGCCAAAACAGAAATGTAAAAACAGGTAAAGATGCTAAGGAGTATACTACTCTCGGGGTTAGTAGGAGTGTTAGTAAAAAGTCAGTTCCTAAGTCCTAACCATCTTTCTCCAAGATATTTGTGGGGGGACGCTCGATCATTCTTTGGGGAATTGAGGGTCCAAAACGGAAAAGAATCTCCTCCTTCTGCAACAAGTCCCTCACCTTCGCAAAACTGTTCAACCCTTTATCGCAAGAGCCACGCCCTTGGCCCAACCCTCGAAAACTATCGATGGGGGTCTCTCCCTCACCAGGGCTCATCTCCATGAACCACCCACCTCATAGGTACCCCGAACATCTCTAGGGGCCCCGTTGCGAAGAAAAACTTCCCCTTCCAAGTCTCACCGAAGGAAGTTTTGGGAGAATTGATGATTTTCAGATGTCTCTTGGACGAGATATAGTAAACCCATCCTCGGGAGGAGAACGCGGGGACCGAGCGACCTGGAACAGTCTTGTGAAATTGCTTATTGATGGTTCATGTCTCGTGGCCTTCATCAGAATCACAAAGGCATTGATAAACGCGATCCCATTGGGTAAAACCTGCGACGGACTCAAGTTCACGAAGTTGGGAATATCCCTCACCTCCTGGAAAATGGGAAACCGCAAACCCCCCATAGTCATTGAGTCCTTGTAGACCGTCATCCAGCCCTCGGGAGGATCATTGGCTCGGTCATGCTCACCAGGAACGCATAATGCCAAATCCTGAGCCCAGTAAGTATTATCCAGCACTTTGTGGAGTTCCTCGACAGTCATGGTGGTTTTGATCTCTGCCAGAGTTTTATCGGTGGCTCTTCCTTCGTTGAGCGTCCAGACGTCCCCACCTCTCCTAAGTTCGGAGAAACGGTAACCCTGTGATTTTGGGGTCTTACTGTCGTATTCATTACTGGGAGAACCTTCGCCCCTAGCTACATCATTAAAATGGCGTTATCACATTACTCAAATAACCCCGCTATGTCTGCTGGGGGACGCTCGTGTATCCCTTGCACCACCGCGTCTAGCTCTTCATCGCGGCTAACCCCGCTCACACTGGCGACCACTACGACCACCAGAATACTTTCTCCCTCATCTCCCATTGTCCTCGCCCAAATTGCTTCCGGAATATTATCTTAAAGAGGAGATACATGAGAAGACATCTCCTCTATCTCTTGTGCTATGCCACTCACCATGGAATGCTAGTAGAATTCCCCTCCGCCATGGAAATATGGGTTTGATTAAAAATGAAAGCTTGGAGATGAAGAGTAAGTTTGGTAACCTAGGGTAAGTAAATTGATCCCCACGGAAGAAAACGATCGCTCTCTCAACCTGAACCTAAAAGTTAGAAGCAGTAAAGTTATCGGAGAATTACCTTAGAACGAAAAAAGAGTTGTTTGAGTTTGCCGGAAATGTAAGGGCTTGCAGAAAAATTACAGAGAGTTTCTTTGTGTGTTTGAAAATTTCAAAAGTGTAACAGGGTAAAAAGAGTCACAAATCCCTATTTATATGGGATGGAGTCAGCTACGATTGGCAATAAATTCAAAAATGCAATCATTCCCGCCTAGGGAGCTTCCCGTTTTTGGTAACCATCTCACGTACTCCGATGTTCATGCCCCCACGCCTTCATCTCGCATTTAATGCAACTGGGGAAAATGTCTGCGAGACAAGAACGCATTTAATGTTGTGCAGGTTATGTCTGTTACATGGACGCTCGAAAAGGCTTACAACTGGAAGATCTAGACTTTTCGTATTCTAAGGGAAACACTCAGAATATTTGAAATTCCACAGTACGCTCAAGCCTCACTGCAAAATTTGGGGGGGCAAATGATGCACCACAAAATACGCTCGTATCTCTGTCGTCCATGTGTCGCGATCCTGAGCAAACATCCATGAAGGATAGAGGACACTAGGCAGAACGCTCGAAAGAATGGGGCTCGCGAAAGGGAGTCCAACCCCTCGAATTAACTCAACACATGAGGCCATGACCCTCGTCGCAACCTTCTCCAGGAGGACCATCCTACACAGGAGTATTTCCCTCTGAAGAGTCATCCCTCGAGCTCCATACGCTCGCTGGGTCAATGATCCTCCTTTAGGTAGGAGAGCTATATCTCGAGCGTCCCTGCGCTCGGGAGCTCACCCTCTCACACCTAGTCGTTCAAGGGAACAATCCCTTAACTGCCGCTGACATAACAGTTGTGCATAACTGTCTAAAAGGTGAAAATGACGCATGCACGTAGCTTCCAGGCCCTTATGTCCCGCCACGTGTCTAGGGCAACACTATTTCAGGACCACATGGGTGATATTACACAATACCCCTCACCCTCAACCTATAAATAGAGAAATACATACATTCCTTAAGTGATTTCTGCATATCACAAAGCTTTCTTCCTCCACAAGAAATGCTATTCACTTAACTGAAAAAGCCCATTGCTGCACATTTTCAAGCTCTCACAGCTTCATCCCTTCATCTTTTCGGGTGTTACCCTGGTTGGTAGAATTCATGTTCTTTGGGAACCCAGTTCCTGAGGCTCAATCACGCCTATGATGGTCTTTCCTTCACACAAATTTATGATGTTTTGTGTTTGATTTCTCACAACCGATTCCGACACCATCATATATTATCTTTAATTTTTTTTCTCAATTTGATATTATTAAAATTTTTCATTATAAAATTATAATTATATTAAAATAATTATAAATTAATAATAACATGAAAATTTTAATTTAATAATTTTTTTTGCACACACATTATGTATACATAGTTACTAGTATATATAATTAGTGTATAATACATATATAATTTTCATTACAATATTTATTAGAATAGATAAAACTAACCATCTTAAAAACTAATGGATATCATCATAAATTGACGGATATCGAGAGAAAAGAAGTGAAAGAGAATCCGTATTTTATAATTTGTATAATCTTTGATATTATGTATTCTCAATCAATTCTAAAACACAAACTACCGCATATTATAACTATCTATGGTGGAAATTATCTCTAGAATAAGAATATGGTGAAATTATCTCTGGAATAAGAATAAAAGATATTATAAAAAGATAAAACTAAATATTGATAGATAACTAATATTTAGTTTTATCTATTCTAATAATATTATATATATTTATTGATTTATAAATTTTTTTAATAAATATGATAATATATTTTATATACATTATTTAATTTTTTCTTTTTTGGGATATATATTTTATTTGAAGTTCTATCTATATCATGATATGTTGTTTTATTTCAAAATACAAAAGACACATCATAAGTACACAAGGCATCCACATACTTTTTATTTATCCAATTCAGCGAAAAAAATTCCCAAATGAGGCCCGGAATCTTGTAACGTTAGCAAAAATTGGAGAATTTTCGATTTCGGATCGAAATCGGATGAAAATTGTAAAAAAATTTAAATTAAGAGACAAAATTGAAAACGGGATATTAAAAAAGACTGAAATCCAAAAAGATGTAAATTATAGGACAATTTTTATAATTCTGCCTTTTTTCCCCCTTTTTTCTAATATTATATAAGGACAAATGGTTTATTTACGGTGTAAGGTTTTTTTATCTTAATATTGTATTTAATTTTCAAAATCAAATATGAGGGAATAACGGGAAACTTGTTCTTTTGGAATTCATACTATATTATTAAGCGTTAGGGGCAAATGTGATGTATGGGACTCTGTTCTTTTCTGACCCTAATTTTTTAACCTTTTCTTTTCTTTTTATTTATTTACATATTATCCTTGAACTCCCTTTATAACCGTTTCACATTTTTCTTTTCTCTTTTCTCTTTTCTTTTGTTTTTTATTTATTAACTTTTTTAATCTATTTTGTTCTCTTTCATTTTCTTCTTTTAATTTATTTATTTATTTTATCATCTCAACAATATCTTTATTTTATCTATTTTTCCTCACTATATTTTAATTTTTTTAATGTATAATTTTTATCTTTTTTTCCTTACATTTTATATTTTTTATTTATCATAATTTAACAATTATATTAAAATTAATTATAGAATAAATATCAATAAGAAAATTAATTTTAATATGTTTAAATAATAGTATTATTTTTGTTTGCACAAGCAACGAGTGTCGGGTACTTACTAATATTTCTTTAATTTCAGCAGTATCCTAACTAAAGTCAGTTTTGCTATCTATACTATCTATTAAGCCAGATATCTAAGTTTGATCTCTTGGTGTCTGCTTTTCTATTTTGCTTTTAATTTATTTTTAATCTATTTTTCTCTATTGCGTCTTTTTTCTCACTTCAATAATATTTTTCTCCTTATCTATTCTTTTTTCTCTCACTTCAATTCTTTTTATTTATATATA
>JBBMKE010422903.1:0-10815 GCA_037834125.1 Lippia alba | reverse complement strand
AATTAAAAAAATCGGATTAATCGGGTACCCGATCGGGTATTTCGGGTAGTGAATTACTATCCGAACCCTATCAGAAATATTATGTCGGGTATCGGGTACCCGATCCGACACCCGAAATTGACAAAAAAATCCAATCCGATCGGATACCTGATACCCGATCCGAAACGCCCACCCCTAGTCATACGTGATTTTCAAGAGCAACAAATGCTTTCACCATTATAAGTGGCATCACCCCACCCAATGTTGAGTGTTAGGTCGTCCTTTTACTTTCCATTTTCCTTAAATTTCTCATTTTTTATAAGCTACTCTTTCCGGCTACTGAAAAATAGGTATTTTTGTTCTAAAAAACAAAAAAGGTCTTTTTCATTGGCAAATTCTTTTCATGAGAAATTAATGTGCTTACAACAATCCCACCGCTGTTCAGACACACAAAGACATGAATATAAAATACGATACGAATATTATGGTAATATAACTTTTTTATTTATAACATAAATATGATAATAATAATAATACGAATATTCAACATGATGAAATATAGACATTTTTAAAAGTATTCGACGCATAAAATATTAGAGATTGAAGGTTTTGTGTGCATATGATGCACACGTGAATGTGAATTGTGAACCTTGTTTCGGTTGCTGCCCGTGGACTATTTCTTATGGAATTGCACGAAACACACACCAGTAAATTTGAATATGCTCAAATAAATTTATAAGTTACCAATTATAAACTGTCCCTTGACAAAAGTTCTATTAAACAATTTTTTTTAATTATTTGTTAATTTCACGTCCTCCAATTTGTACGCACTGCACTCATATTGCGTGTTCTTTTTTGTTTTTGTGTTATGCGCTCATATCACGTGTTCTTTTTTGCTTTTGTGTTCTTTCTTGTTTTTCCTGCCCAGTGCAGCCAAACATGTATATACTATATAGTAACAAAAGGAAACTACGGGAAGAATGAGCTTGTATTTCCAGTTTTGAGTTCGAGTTACCTCCACCTATTTTACTAATTCATACATACCAAATGAATTAATATACTGTCCATATTATAAGAGAAAATTTTTAAATCTTTTTCATGTCCTAATCGTTTATTTCTTATAATGCGCGTAAAATATATATAAGTGAAATAGAAAATGAAATACAAAATTAAAACATGAGATCCAAACCCAGCTTTAGATGCCAACCATCATTTTAATCAGGCAACACAAAACTTAGGCACCAATACGATACTGGATAATCACAATCCTTATGATATAAGAATATTTCAGCCATAACTCAATCTGCAACTCTGATATAAAACCTAACTAGAGGAGATCCGCAACAAATCCGGCACAAGAAACTCTGCATCTCTACAAAGATAACCAAGAACGGTACCGCATTCATGAATTACAACCCTCAATTTTCTCGCAGATATGGTTACAATGGGATCGCTAACCGAGATGGCGAGACCTGGATCACTTCGACGCGGAGGCTTGCAAATCACCAACCTCGCTCAAGGCCTTCTGCTTCACTTCACTCAATCCATCCTTGATACTCTTTCCCTTCCCGGAGTTGTCTCCCCCATCAACGCTTTGTGACCCCGTCATCCTTGCCAACAACACAAACGACATCCCGCCAAGAATGTTATTCAAGCACCTCAAAAACACAACCGAGGATTTGAAAAGAGCCGGAGGAAGCCCCCTTTCCAACAAAAACTCGGCCCCGTTCAATGTTTGGTACCTCAAATTGCTGCTAACTCCCATGTGAATCGCCCACGTTGCAGCATTCAAAAACGGAGGTGGCGGTTTGTTTGGCGTCTCGAAGTCGGGGTCCATTTTCTTCCTCATCTTGATCAGCCCGTTGGAGATGGCGGTCCCCACGAGCCCGGCTGCGAAGCCAACACAAGCAAATAGAGTGCCTTTGTAGACGAAAGTCCCTAACCGGTTGACAAGACTATAATTCCCGAGCTCAAACATGTGGCTCGTTGGAGAATTGGCGAAAATGGACGGCAGAGTTTGGCTTGCAGATGTCATGGTTGGAGCCAGGAGATACATGAGGACGAAGTTCATGATGGAACCGACCACGAGAGTCGAGAAGACGAAATCGAGCTCGTTGAGACCGAAATTAGGGCGCGAAGCCATGTCCCCAATTAGACAGGAACTAACACCAACCAATTCTTCCATGAGGACTTTGAATGGGAATTGCGGATCAGCCGCAACCCTCGATCTCCATCCATTGAGGAAAGCACCAATAGGGCCGAAAATATCGAAAGATGACTTCGACTCATCAGAATCCCCTCCACCACCACCGTTCCACCTGCCACTGCCGCCATTTCCACCGCCACCGCCCCTGCCAATACCAATACTGCCACTGCCAGCGCCGCCAGCAGCTAAAGGCACAAAAAATTTGGTATCGGAATCAGGTTTCAACACTATATTCCCATTGCGTTTCAGTGAGGGGACGGAATTGGCATTAAAGAAAGTATTATCAGCAAATTTAGGGGTACAACTGGGAACCCGACGAGCACCCGAGTGACCAGCTAAAGGAGAATAGCGAAGCTGAGACATTGTCGCCATCTTTTCTTCTCTCAGATAATAAATCTAGGCAAAAATTTATCCTTTCTAGTCGATTGAATTCTGAAAACAGCGGAAACAAACTGAATATCAGATCCCTGTAGGATTCAGTTAGAGCAGAGGAAAACAATCGCATAATACAAACAAAACCACTAAAGACAAGACGAGATCTTCACAGAGAAATACATGCCTACAAACATGTAAAGACGAGATCATCAACACAGACGCCTGAAACCATATTCACACCCGAATAAATCGATTTAAACCACATTGCAAAACCCACCAACAGATTGAAGCAGCAAGAAAAACAAATGGTACAAACTGCAATCACGAACACACAAACACGCACAAAATAAACATAAACAATAAAAATCAAAACAATGATCATTGAATTAACGAGTCATCACACATTCATCAATTACTCAACAACAAAAAAGTGAAGGAAAAAAAAAATGGAACCTTTGGGATTATGAGTGGTGAATCAACATCAGCGTCAGTATGAGTAGTTGAGATGGGAGAATTAAAGAGAAAATGATGAATTAAGGGGTTTAATGGGACGTGGGGTGGGTAACATTTAGTGGGGTGGGGTCACCTACCTCGTTTCTGACCATTGATGGCCCGAGATGTCTGTGCAATAGCCACGTCTCTCTTGCGGATCGCGTCTTCCGCAGAAAAACCAAATTTATATTTTGATTTTTGAATGCTACACATCGTGAGTCGCGACAACAAATCCAGCAGCACATTAAGTATCTCCGATTTTCACGTAACTATTTAAATAAATATTAGTAAAAGGAGATATTTATTTCTAAAGAAAAATAGGATATTTTGAATATTCCTCTTGAAGTTTCCAAAGTTTCAAAATTCAAAATAATTTAAGTTTTGAATTTAATGTGAAAATTGTGGGTGAGAGTGTGATATAACTTTTTAAATGTTTAATTGTGATTGTAACCAAATATTCATATATTTGCTGATTTTTCGAATGGATAATTTCGGGTTTTTGGAATTTGATATGGCAACTAATTTTGTAGGATGAATTTATTTTTATAATAGAATAGATTATAACAATATTGCAAGAAAATATTAGGTTTTAGTTGGTCAAGTGCGACGAGTAACTAAATTCTTTTAGTTAGGAATTATGTTGAATTCTAATTTTGTGAATTAATTAAATTTGAAAATTTTTCATGTATATATATATAAAAATGAAGGATATACTATATACTATAAGCACATACAATTTCTTGAAACTATACCCAATTATTAATTTATGATATTGTTGGGACAAAAGGGTTTATCTTTATTATCTTATCAAAATGTTGATTAATTTATCTATTATTAATTTAAGGGATAATTACGAGCTGCCCCCTGAGATTTAGCAACAGATTACCCACGGAGGTCTCTAAAAAATTACAAACTTCTTCTGACCTTTACACTCTCTCTCACAAATTTTATCGCCGTTAATCACACCGTTAAAATTTAAATTTATATTTCAGAAATACCTTTAGGGAGTATATTGTAATTTTATTTAGAATTTAATTATATAATTGTAATATTAGTTAATTTTGAATTTTTGTATTTAAAAAATTGTTATTTAATTTAATATTTTATAGTTTAGCTAGAAATACAAATTGAATTAGATATTTCATTCATATATATTTGTATAAAATATGATAAATCATAAGTTCCTTTTTATATTTATATCTTATTTTAAATATATTATGTACAAGCCTATTTAAAGCTAATTTATTTGCAATTATAATAATTTTTCCCTCAAAATAATAATTCATATAAAAAACCTCACAATTATCAATTAGTGCATTATCAAAAAATTTTCTCAAAATTAAAAATCATAATAAACACACCAATATTAATAAATCATTAGTAAATTCATATAAATATCTGTTGGAGTCATTTAAACAATTATTTTAAACGTTGAACATACATGAGATCCATATTTATAGAAAATAATTACGCATATATAAACTATATGTATGAAATTAGTCTATCATAAAAATATTAAAATTTCATTAAGTAATTCATTGAAAAAAATGCTAGGTAGACAAAAAAAATTTAAATACTTGCATCAAATCATCTAAGAACATCAGTGATTGCATTAACCCCTTATTTTTAGCTCTTTATTACATATACTCTCTGAGTTTCAATGTATTAGGAACATATTAGGGGCAAAATAGTAAATTTCACACATTCCGTTAAGTTTAACGTAGGAAATAACGGGTCAGGGGGAGTTCGTAATTTCTCAATTTAGGGAGTAATCTGTAATATCATTAAACCTCAGGGGTTTGTCCGTAATTAGAGATTTTAAGGACAACAATTTCAGTTAACATCATCAAACACCACTTAGTATAGGGGTGTTTGTATAATTATCCAAACATCACGGGTGATGACTGCATTCCCGCCAAATTTTTGGGGCAACAACATAATTAACCTCAAAAAAGGGTATCAAAACGAAAAAAAAAACTGGAATATGAAAAGGGGCGAGTGATTGGCGTGCGCGGGTAAACAAGGAGAAAAGAAAACGGGGTCAGGGACGTTGACTCCTCTCTTCTCTTTATCTCCCACCAAACCTACAAAGACGTATTTGTTTGCTCTTTATCATGAATTCGAATCCAAATACAGTTCTCAGTTCTCACTCCATCACACTCATTTTATGTTTGACGGTGTTATTGTACGACTATACGTATACATAATACACTAGTCTATATAAGCACACATGTTCTTGTAGTCGTGGGTTTCAGAGTTGGATTTCAGCTGGTTTATTTTTGGAAGACTTTCTGCATTTTTAACTATTTCTGGGCAATTCCTTTTTCGTCTTTTGCAGCAGGTGTGAATCCAGGAATAAGTTCAACGGGGAAAGCATTAAATTCATTCCCAGGTTCTTTATGCATTGATCGATTGTTGGAGAAGAAATCAGTGAAATGAAGAAAGGGGATTTAGCACCGAATCTGAAGCTCTCTCTCCCCCAACCTGATCAACTCTCGTTCTCAAAATTCCTGTAATCTTTCTCACCTGTTCTGTTATTCGGGCTTGTTAAAGATTTGATTTTGATTTTATTTTATTTTTAATGGCAGGACGAGGTCGGGGGCGTTTAAGGATGGTGATTTGTTAGTTAATGGAGGTTGTCTCAGAATCCCATCTCAGAATCAACCTCAGCCTGTAAGTTTGTGATTGTTGAATTTGAATGGGATTTCTTTAATTTTCGTTAAATGTCCCACATCGATTAAATGATGATGTGGTGTTCAATATATAATGACAGGGCAAACTTCCCCTCAACAACTAGCTTTTGGGGTGAGTAAGACCAAGTTCATTATTCATTAATTTTAATATGGTATCAGAGCAGGTTCACAAATGTTCGATTGTTGTGCCTGTCTCTTCACCCAACTAGCAAATATTTCATTCCTGCGGCTTGCAGATGTTCATTCCTGGGCGTGACGGGGGTATGTTAAATATCCCACATCGATTCGATTGTTGTGCCTGTCTCTCCACCCGGCTAGCAGATATTTCATTCCTGCGGCTTGCAGATGTTCATTCCTGGGCGTGACGGGGGTGTGTTAAATATCTCACATCGATTAAATGATGATGTGGTGTTCAATATATAATGACAAGACAAACCCAGCTAGCTTTTGGGGGTGAGTAAAGCCAAACTCATTATTCATCAAATTGAGATTTCTGGAATCTGGATTTGTGGATGAAAACAGGCAGATGTTCATTCCTGGGTGTGACGGGGGTGTGTTAAATATCCCACATCGATTAAATGATGATGTGGTGTTCAATATATAATGACAAGACAAACCTCCCTCAACATTTAGCTTTTGGGGGTGAGTAAGGCCAAACTCATTATTCATCAAATTGAGATTTCTGGAATCTGGATTTGTGGATGAAAACAGGCAAATATGATGAGTCTTGCTGAGTTTGGGTATTTTTCCATCATGGGATGTGAGAATTATAGTGCTGTGATGATGAATGATAGTGCTTTACTTGTGTGAATAATTTTGCTTACTTTGCTCTTTTGAGTGTTAACTTTTGATTTTGCTGCTTCAAAAAGAATCATATAAATGGGTTAACTTTCATGGTTGCAGCTAATTTCCAATTCGTGAAATCTGTTTCAGTCTGCTTCAACTGAGCTATCAGATGACCAATTGAGCTTAACAGATTTTGAAGCCCTTCAAACCATAGGCATGGGCAATGGCGGCGGCGTGCGTTTGGTCCGACATAAATGGACTGGACGACTTTTCGCTCTCAAGGTATTGCATAACTCTACAATTTTTGATGCATAAAAGAAATTATCATTTCCATTCTTAAATTTTCAATTTCATCATTTATTTCAGGTTATTCAAGCGAATGTCGAAGATTTTTCTCTCAGACACATCGCACGAGAACTGAAAATCAACCAGTCATCCAACTGTCCCAACATTGTAGTTTGCCATCAATCTTTCTATGCTAATGGTGCCATCTCCCTAATCCTTGAGTATATGAACGGTGGATCTCTTGCGGATTTTCTGAAGAAGGTTCACATGATTCCAGAGCCATATCTTGCAGCAATTTGTAAACAGGTGGTATTTTTTGTTCGAAACTAATGGGGATAACCTAATTGCACAAACTTCCACTGAAGTTTTGAGAAATTTACGAATACCTCCCTTGACAATTGACATGCCTGAGGTTTAGCTTACTGCAATGCTATTACAGTAATCAAATATTGATCAATAAGTGTAGTAGGTAAAAATAGGGTACCCATAAAAAGTTTGAGATGATATCATCAAAATTCATCGATCCACATGTCGTAAATTTTTTGATAGGGGAAGTTTTTGTAATTTCTCAACCTCAAGGGAAGTTTGTGTAATTAGACGAAACCACTGGTTTTGTCATTGTAATCATCCCAAATTAAAATCCTTTGTCGAACAAGAATTTAATGCATTAGGTATAAAAAAAATCTGATATCATGCATGCATTGTTGTATAGGTACTGAAAGGCTTGTGGTATCTTCACCACGAAATACATATTATCCACCTGGATTTGAAACCTTCAAATTTGCTAATAAATCACAAAGGTGAAGTTAAGATCACAGATTTCGGTGTTAGTGCAATACTGGGTAGTTCTTCGAGTGTTGCTGATACCTTAGTTGGCACGTACAACTACATGTCTGTGAGTATTATAATTACCATCCAAGCTATTTACATGCACTATTTTCCCCCCGAATTTGTCTGATTATTTACATTAATATTTTGTGTATCTTTAGCCGGAGAGAATCCTCGGAGGCAACTATGGTTACAAAAGTGATATTTGGAGCCTTGGGTTGGTTCTGCTTGAGTGTGCAACCGGAGATTTTCCATATGAACCACCATTTCCAGGAGGATGGGCTGATTTTTACGAGCTGATGGACACTATTGTCAGTCATCCAGCACCTCGTGCTCCTTCGGATTTATATTCTCCTCAGTTTTGTTCGTTCATTTCTTCATGGTACTTACTGCAATTAATATGTGTTATCTGCAATCATTTACACAATTCATTTGTTTATGGCTCAAACTGATTTCTTGCAATTGGTACATTCTCAGTGTGCAAAAAGATCCTAAAGGCAGACTCTCAGCAAATGAACTTAGGGTATCCTTCTGATACTTTTGCTTGTTTTTTTTATTTTGAAATATAGTGATGGTTATTAATCTAAAGTGTTGTTCCGAAATGCAGGTGCACCCTTTCGTCACTATGTATGGTGATCTTGACATTGATCTTGCGTTGTACTTCACCGGTTCAGGACCCTCACTAGCCACACTTTAAACAAGATTTGGTATGTCTTTGCATTGTTTTGAAATTTGAATCATCAGTTTACTAACTCTTACCATATTTCTTCGAGATTCTGATGAGAAATCAATCCAATGTTCGAATCTGTAAACGCTCGCTTGCTTTCTTCGAGATTGATCTCTGATGAGAAATCGATCCAATGTTCGAATCTGTAAAGATCCAATGATCGAATCTGTAAACGCTCGCTTGCTTATTCGATGGCTAATAGACTTGTTATAGATGTAGAAAAATCAATTTTACCATAAGCTTTGATTGGATAATTCAAGTAATGTCGAGTGCATTGCCCTAAAAAGATACATGAGTAGTTCATACGAATAAATCTAATGCAGTTGCATTTCCTGCATAAAAAGCTGCCCTTTTTGGTTATAGAGACGGGAGAAGAAATTTTACACAAGCCCAGAACAATTTCAGAGATCAAATATACTAAATTGTTCATATGTGAAAGATTTATATGCAATAAGTCACTATATGGTAAGTAATGTATCTATTCGAAGTGCAACTCAGTTAGTTGAAGACTTGGAAGTTTGCCTCCTTGTAGATGAAATAGCTCCAAGGGCCAAATTCTGGTTTCCAACTAGACATATAATAGAATCTTTAGATAACGATTTTTTCCAGAAATTAGACGATAATTCGCACGTGAAGAAGTAAGGAGAGTGAGAATCTCAATTTACGGTGATCTTCAAGTCTTCTTCCTCAACTTCCTTTGAGCCTTCAAATCTATGACAATCACAGAGATATTGTCCCTGCTTCCCCTTTGGAAAGCAACCTGCGACAGATAATCTGCTGCTTCCTGGGCCGCTGGATCAATCTTGTTCCCCCTTTCCTTGGAGGAGATCGGACCGTTCTTTTTGTGCCACAGCAGGAGGCGCTTGCGCGCTAGATCACAAGCCTCCTCGTTTGTCATTACGTCCCATAGGCCATCAGTAGCGAGAATAAGGCACTCGTCTTCTTTCACTCGTGGGACGAATGTCACTTCGGGATCTGCAATTACATGAGGCCTCAAGTATCTATCACCTGCTCACAAAAAGAAAGAATAAGATCATTAATCAACTTTGAACTTGTTTGCTTGCATGGATTGCATGTGATGGATTCTAAACTAGGTTATTTGATTGTTTGGCTGATACAGCTAAAGCCCGCATACTTAAAAAGAGAAAAAAGTGATTTTCTACGTTTCAGCTTGAAAATAGTAAAAATTGACTCTTATTTTTAACTGATTCAACTTAAAAATATATTATAAGCTAAAATCATATTCGTGGTACTTTTCTTCAGCTTCTAAATTATAATCCCGAAATTTACTTTACCAAAGCAATAATAAGTATATGAGAAATTCATGTAAAACTAAAACATGAAAATAAATTAAAACATACGACATACCGATGGACCTCGACACAGCTAGGAAGCCCGAAACGCGATATCCATTCCAGTTAATGACCTTCCCTCCTGCAGCTTCTATCCTGGTGCATTCATCTTCCCTATTAGGCTGCAATCAAGATCGATAAATTAGGCCAGTCAATAACATCTTCAAAACATGTCATACAACACAATCAGCTATGTTCTTACTTTATGGTCAACAGAAAGCGGCATTGGTGCTTTCCCGCGGCACAGAACGGCTCTTGAATCACCACAATTTGCTACAATTATGTGTGTGGAGCAAACAACAGCGACCACAGCCGTGGACCCCACGGAGTCGGGAGCTATAGGCGAAAGGGTAGGATTGGAAGAAGAAATATCCCCATCAACGGCAGGGAATCCTCCTACTTCGTCATCCATTTTGTGGAAAGAGTTGAGGAAAACCTTCATCCATAGATCCTCACTGTTTCCAGTTTGCTCAGTTTGCTTGGCAATACTTATCTCGTCAGCTAAAAGCAGATGCAGACGGTCTCGACAATAATTCGCAACCTATATATATATATGCACACAAATTGTAGTCCGTCACATATTTTGCAAATTTCATGGTAAACAGCATATAAGTTGTCCACGACTAGGCGCTTAACTTCCGAGCACCAACTTATTTAAACATCTTAATGCACTCTCTTTGAGACCACATTAACTACACTACTGTATCTTACGAGTTCATAATCCTTATATTTACCCAAATACATTTCAAATCTTAATTTACAACAAGATCTCCAACATCTAGTAAACTCCTTAAAACAAGCATAGCCAAACACCCTCTTAAGTGCACAATTTCATGTGATGCACATATTGCTAAATTGCTAAATTTTATATAGTTCGGACGACAAAACAATATTCTCAATACAAAAGAAGCTCGAAGTTTTACCTCGCAACCACCATGTCCATCGTAAACTCCAAATACATGTCCGATCGAATCTTGATCGACAGAGCTAAGATTTGAGGTATCATCCAACATGACATTCGGAATCTTCAAGAAGCGCGGCAGAGCAACGGCGGTATCTTCCATTTCGTGCCGCCTCCCACAAATTGATGTC
>JBBMKE010422893.1:0-10815 GCA_037834125.1 Lippia alba | reverse complement strand
CCCATCTTGTTTATATGTGAAGTTTGGTTTTAATTGCTTCCGCTTTTGCACTCTGAGTCTTTAGTGTTGTTTAGCTCTGCCTGGCTTAGTGTGTGCGTGTCTCCGTTCGCTAGGATTTGGATTCGGGTACGGATCATTTCATGTCCGGATTCAGATCTTGGTGCGGGGGATATGGCACCTTTCGTGTGGGGTGTTATATGTGGTCCCTACTTGTCGGGTGCTACACGATTTCTTACATTTTTGGGACTTGATTTCTTAGTTTAATTATGTTGGAGTGTGCCTTGTTGAGTTGTCTATGTGTTGGTTTTAGTTTGGGGTGAGTTTTGCCCTGTTTTGCCCCCATTTTCTCGCACTACGACACCAGAGGGGTTCCCATGACCGTGGATTCGATGCAGTGGCAACCATGCCTACTGCATTGAATCCACGACCGTGGGAAATCCTAAAGGGAAAATCCATGGCCGTGGATCCTGTCTGTGGTCATGGGCAAGGTTTTTCGTGCGTTGTTTCTCGTTTGTTTGGTCTTTCCCGCCCCTAGCATGTTCCCAATGTAATATATACATGTTTTTGAGGTTTTAATGCTATGGTATGAGTTCCTAATGCTTGGTTTTGATATGTATTATGTTTTAAGTATGTGTTATGTGTCTCATGTTGAAATTTAGGGTTCGTTTAATGTGTATGGTGCGAGTTATGCGTTCGTGTGCCTTCGTTGCTCCTTTATGCGCATGAATGCTTTGATTCTTGGTTGTGAACCCTAAATGTGTGTTTTATCCGATATTTTGATGCATTTGACTTATGTAAAAGTTGAAAATTGTGTTATGAATGTTAATGAGAAATTGTGGCTCGATTTAAATTATAATGAGAAAGTTGTGACTTTGAATGAACTCGAACATTTCAAAGATAGAACAAATTATTGAAATTGTAACTTGATGCATCTCCATGACATTGTTTTCGCCTTGTATGCATCTCATATCATATCTTAGCATTGTCGAGCATCTTATATGGTTATGTTGAGTCTCACACCACTTTTCTTGCACAGATTCGGGTCAAGTCGGAGACGAGGCCGGTCGTTGAGGCTCTTGTGCTTCTCTTTTTACCGTTTTAAGGTGGGTTTCTCTTCTATTATTTAAGTCGACCCAATATACCTCCAATGTGACAAGTTTTGAGCCAAAATTACATATAAGTATATTGAGTCATTTTTGTGTAAATGATTTAGAATGTAAAGCCCTTTCTTTATTGATATCCCTAACCAATGTTTTAGCGAGAAAAGAATGAATGAATGCACGGGCCCGAAGATTTGGTGTAAGTGCCTATCTGAGGAGGCAAGGGCTGACGGTGATCTCTCACACTAGTCCCCACTAAAACTACGATGATACCGGCCCTCACTAGGAGATTGGCGAGGAATGGGAATCGGGCATTTGAGGATTCATGTACCTATCTTGCCATAATAAATGGGTGGTCGGGGCCTTGCAAACCCGTCCACCACCCGGAGGCATAAGGATAAATGCTATTGAATGTGCACGAAAGAATGTAAATGCATGAAAAGAAAGAGTGAATGAATGTAAATGGATTACACAAGGTCTTGGTTGGAGATAATGCATGCCCCCTCGCCGGGCCTATAAAGACCTAATGGAAATTGATGGTTATAATCCCATTTGTTGATTTCTTTCTCTCATCCTCTTGGAAAATGTCTCGAAAACCTCATTTGGGATTATAACTTGTATGTGAATGTTTAAATATCATCTTATATTGTACTTATGCCCTGTTTTATAACCACGGTCTCTTTTAGACTGAACCCATTTGGTTTTCAGTTGTGTTGTGTAGGTGTAGGAGTGCTAGGTGGGAATACGAATCTTTGTGTCTTGCATTTGAGTCTAGCATTTTCTGTATATCATTTACACTCATACTTATTTATTATATTTAGGTATTGAATGCCCGTGGTGCCTTTTGTTATGTTATTTTGAGGCTGTGAAGGTCGTGAATAAATAATGTATTTTTGTTAGAACCTATGGCTCAATGTGTAAATGATGTATATAATGGTTTGCTTCCGTATTTTATGTTTTATTACACTGATTCTTGTAATGAATGGTTTAAGGGTTAGTCCCGCCTAGCTTAGTGTGTGTGTAGAGTCTCGTTCGCTGTGATTTGACTCGTGTATGGATTGTCCATTTCATATACGGGTCGGGTCTAGCGCGGGATATGTGGCGTCATGCGCTGGGTGCTACATCCTTAAGTGGTATCAGAGCTTAAGGTTACAAAACCCGGGCTAGCTCTAGTGTCGAGTTAAGTCAGTCTAGGTCGTTTGGCTTAGGAACTACTTGTCAAAGTGTTGCATATGCATTTCTTATATGCTTAATTGCTTCAAGTTATGAATTCTTTGATTGATTTAATTGCACTATCATGCATGAACTAAAAATAACACACATTTTCAGTGTTTATTGATAGGATGCCTCCACATAGACATCGAGATAGATCTTCAGAGCGGCGCTTTGCCGTAATCGCTCCCTGACGCCTCCACCATAATACGCACTACAGGCAGAAGCCTTTGTAAACTCAGTTATTAATATCATCGACCAAAGGCTTCGAGATTATGTGCCACCGGCACCACCAACACCACCGGCTCAAGCAGTACCACCCGAGGCAACGATTTCCGCTATCTTGAGGGAATTCCAAAATCAACAGGCTCTGAAATTCTTTAAGGGAAACGATGTGCAAGCGGAGATGTTATTGAAAGAAGTGGATAGGGTTTGGGAGCTCATCCCATGTGAATCCTGGGAAAAGGCTCGATGCACCCTTACTTTGATTCAGGGTGAGGTTTATTCTTGGTGGGAAAGTACGAAGATCATCTTGGATGCCACCGGGGAAGAAGTGAATTGAGAGGTCTTTACATGAGAATTAAAGAACAAGTTTATTCCTCCCTTAGCCCACACCTGAAGATTGAAGGAGTTCACCGAGTTCAAGTAAGGATCGAGGTCTGTTTCGGAGTACATCTTGGAGTATGAGAGGTTGTCCTATTATGCACCAAATATAGTGAGCAACGAATTTCACAAGGCACTGCAGTTTGTGCAAGGACTTCGACCTAATATTCAAGCGTCACTAGAAGCGGTCAATACTAGCACCTGGGCAAAGGCTACCTCCAAGGCTTTGAAGTAGAAGATTCTGTGAATGCTAGGAGGTCGTCTCACCGCTCGGGACAAGGATCGGGATCAAGCTCTGGATTCAATCCAGGGGGAAAAGCCAATGACTACAACAGCTCCACCACAAAAAGGGCCTTTTAAGAAGCCCATAATTGGAGGGCCGGCTTTACAACCTCCACGAGCACCTCAGGCTCTACCCGCTCCTACGGGACCTCATCAAGATGTACCTTATTGTACCCATTGTGGAAGACCTACTCACTCCTATCTTCAATGTCGCAAGAGACTGGGTTTGTGTTTGATATGTTGGAAGGGTGATCATATGGCTTATACATGCCCGAACAGGATTCTATGATACCAAGCCGGAGTTGAGTGCGTTGATCCAAGCCCGAGCTTATGCCCTTGAGGGTGAAGAGCAGGATGTTGAGGCTGATCCAAATGTCGTGGTGGAAGGTAACATTTGCATTCATAACATGAGCATCCATGCATTATCTGATCCTGGTGCAACACATTCCTTTATATCTCGTGATCTATGTGCCTCTCTGTGCTTGCCTATTTTATCTGTGAATACATGTTATTTGGTTAGTTCCCCTCTCGGGGGAAATCTTGAAACAGATCAAGTGGTCAAGGGTTGTGTGGTGAAGTTGGAAGGCAAAGATTTTACAGCGGACTTCATTGTTATGCTAATGAAGAAGTACGGGGTAATTCTAGGAATGAACTGGTTATATAAACACTAGGCTGTGGTCGATTGTAATGCCAAGAGAGTTCAGTTGGGATAAGAAGTGATTGTTGGATTTAGTTTGAAGTCGGTACGGCTCTTGTCTTTTATAGAAGCTCACAAGTTGTTGTGGGAATGAGCCACTAGGTTTTTTGCCTATCTTCTTAACAAACCGAAGGATCAAACACGGTTTGAAGATGTGGCTGTGGTAAAGGATTATCCTGATGTTTTTCCGAAAAGTTTAAGCTCATTGCCACTGGATCGAGAAGTTCATTACAGATTTATATCCAGGGTCTGAACCCTATTCCAAGACTCCTTATAGTATGGCGCCGGCCGAGTTGAAAGAATTGAAAGAGCAATTGGATGAACTTCTTAAGAATGGGTTTAGTAGGCCGAGTTCTTCACTGTGGGGTGCACCGGTTCTCTTTGTCAAGAAGAAGGACGGGACCTTGAGAATGTGCATTGATTACCGAGAGTTAAATTGGATGACCGTGAAGAAAAAGTATCCCTTACCCCACATTGAGGAATTGTTCGATCGTTTGCAAGGTTCAGGGGTGTATTCAAAATTAGATTTGAGATAGGGATATTTTTAGTTAAAAATCCAGGAAGAAGATATTCCAAAGACAGAATTCAACACCTGGTATAGCGTCCCCCTAACACTACAACTCCCGCACTGCACTACCCTCGAGTGGATGTGAGACCTAGCGCTCGAGAAATAATACGGCAAACGGTATAAACGGTACTTAAGTAGAGTGTAAGATCAAATGCAGCGGAAGATAGAGAAAGTAAACAGCATGCTAAAGCGCAAGAAAGGTAAAGCATATTATACATGTACTAGGGGGTAAGGTATTAATTGTAGCATAAGGACAACTTATTAGAGTATTTATACAATCAGGATTATATGCCCTAAACTAATCCTGACATAATATAACTGTGACACCTAAAGCTTCAAGATACCTCTAGGTGTCGCAGTCCTCGAACCCTAAAATCATGCAGTTGAAAACAGGCGAGGAGTTAGTCAAAGTGAATAAGTGAAGAGTATTAATGTTTAAATGTATAAGTGCTTGTATAGGTATATACGATCAAGGTACTCTTGATCTAAATAAATTTAATTAGGATATAACAAATAAGGAACGATTCATAAGTTTAAGTAGGGGTAAGGGTATGTGAGAGTATTTTAAAATATGAACCGTTTAATAAAGAATTGTAAGGCCTGCAAGTGAGGCCCTTTCACCTGAACTTCGTAAATGTTTGTAAAATAGTAACGGGCTGATCAAGGCACTGATACTTTAATAAAACTATGTAGCACCCGGCGCGTGGCACCATATCCCCCCGCACAGAGACCCGACCCGCATATGAAACGGGCAATCCATACATGAGCCAAGTTTCGGAGAATTAGGACACGACACACACACTAGGCTAGGCGGGACTAACCCTTGAACCAAATAATATGACAAACAGAGCATAATTTAAACCAAGGATACGGAAGCATGCATTCACAATCACGAGACGGGTTCAACTAGAATAGATACCTAATCCTGAAGAGTACATCAATCATAAACATGGGTTCAACTCCCTAGAAACCTATCCCGAAAATCATCATATTATCATATATAACAAAAATTCATACATGCTTGTCCTTGGCCATCAAGCCCTCCTGTACAATGTCAAAATGTGCCGAATCGTTCAATTCATAAGTAAAAAATAAATATAAGTGTACAAGGGAAAGCTAGAAACAAAATGCAAGACCTAGACGACTTGTATTCTCGCCTAGAAAACCCTTAACCTGCACCAAACCTGAAAAACAACCAGGTTCAGTCTAAAAGAGATAGGTGGGTACAAAAGCGGGGCATACGCAATATATAAGGCAATAGGTATAAACATTTACATGCACGTTATAATCCCAAGTGACGTTTTCGAAATATTTCCCAAGTGGGTAAAAGAAAGAAATCATCAAAAGGGATTATAACTCATTTCCATTAGGTCATTAAAGCCCGGCGAGGGGGCGTGCATAAGCCTCCTTACGCTACCTCGTGTAAAGCATTAAACATTCATTCTTTTCACTCTTTCATTCATACATTCTTTCTTTCTTTTGTGCACACACAAAGCATTTACCCTTCTTTCTCCGGTTTGGTGGTCGGGTTTGCAAGGCCTGGCCACCCATGCATTGACCAAGAGGGGTACATGAATCCCCAAATGGCACTCAGCGGCCATCCCCCGCTATCTCCAACGGGTTGTGCCGTTCATTGGTGTGACTAGTATGAGGGATCCCCGTAGGCCCTTGCCTTCCTAGTTAGCCACTCACACTAAGCCTCTAGGCCACATTCTGTGTATTCAGTTCATTCTCGCCAAATCATTGTTAGGGTTCATAAAATAAGGGCTTTACGTTCGGAATCATTTACTCGATGAAAATGACTCTAACATATATAACAATAACTTTAGTTTAAAAACACTTCACATTAGGTCATATTAGGTCATTTAACTAATAGAAGAGAAACCCACCTTATAAGCCAAAAGAAAGGAGGAAAGCCTCACGGTCCGGCCTCGTCTCCGAATGAACCCGAATCTGTCAAGAAAAGTGGTGTGAGACTCAATATGACCAAATATGACGCTCGAAAATGCTATGATATGACATGAGATGCATAAAGGATCAACTTAATGTAAATGTTATGCATTCAAGTAAACTTTCAATCATTCTTTCACTCCTAGAGAAGTTCGTATTCATTCAAATGCATATCTTTCACAAATCACTTCAAATCAAGGTAAAATTCAACAATAGCATGCCTAATACACAATTCCATTTGAATATAAGTAATAAGAGTCACAAATATAGGAAATAATAGGCATTTAGGGTTCACATTCCAAGCATTAGATAATTCATGCGCATAAGCGAGCAACGAAGGCACACAATCGCATAACTCACACAAACTACGTCCAACAAACCCAAAAATTAGACACGAAGCACATAAATCATGCATAAGGCATAATATAAATCAAAATCATGCATCAAGAACTCATAGAATAGCAATACACCCATAAAATCATTCATACAACGCATGGGAATCAAGATCGGGGAGGGAAACATGCGAAACGAAGAAAATGCGGAAACAAGGGAGTCAGGGGAGCTAACGGCAGTTATCTCCACCCTTCAAAAAAGTGTGTAATGGCCGTTACCTTACATGGGATCCCCTGACCTTAGTAACGGCCGTTACTCCCTAGAAGGCCAAAACGGGGTAACGGTCGTTACCTCGCCCAGGGCTTAGAAATTCCGATTTTCAGCCCTGTTTCACCCTTCCAAACATCAAAAAAACACCCCACACACACCACAACATAAATTCAAGCTCCAAAATAATAAATCCAAGAGATCAAAGCCCAAACATGCGAAGAAACGGACCAAAACACGAACTAGAGCGAGAGAGGTGCATGTGTGAACAATTCATTCATTTCTCCAACATGATCATTAATGGAAAGAATATAAATGCTCAATTACCACATAATACATGGTTATAAATGTAATAATGAAGCTAGGGGGACTCATTCATGCCTTAAAACAAGAAAACTAACCAAGGAAACGAAATATGCACAAATCATGCTCAAACCCTTCAAATAACCAATCTCATGCAAAACTTGGCCAAAACATGTATTCCATAGCTTAAATGAAAGAGGAAAGGATGCCATACAATAATCCATACTCACATATCAAAGAAAGGAAAAGATCAAAGTGGTGATTCAAGGAGGAAGATGATGAATAGTGCCTAATTCCCCTTCTCTTCTCTTGGCTCACGGTTTGCTGCTGTTTTAGAGGGTTTGGGGTGTTGAATTTGAAATCAAAATAATGAGGGCTGATGGGTTATTATGTGAGGAGTATATGGGTCCAAAGTTTGCCCCATTTGGTTAACTAATGAGAGAGATATTGACATTTTAGTCGGGTAGGGTCGTATATGCGGGTAGGGATGGCATGTTTGAGTTCCGGGTGAGTTTCGGATGGTTGGTCGAGGTCAGAAAAATACAATTAGCAAATATATTCATTCATAACACATAAATACACAACATACTCAAAATTCACAAAATTCCAAATTCAAAACACAAATGATCGGCACGCGATTACATCATTCAAGCGCACGTTAGTCTTCAAGTATTTTAATTACGTCACATATTCACTTAAGTCATATAAGTCACATTGACAAATACTTCAAGTAATATCATTTAAGTTCACATAATTACATAATTAAATAAATTTAAATCGCGCAATTAAGGTCACACTCACATACCTGTACGACCGGACGATCGGCGCGTCACAAACTAAGTATGATAATCTCTGCTACTCCGGTGTCAATAGGGGACCAGACCCTAAAGACGGTATAATGTAATAAGTAGAAAATACGTTTGTGGGAGGTTGTCTCCCATAAGCTCTTGGGCGTAGAGTAACTAATCTCCAGCTAAACTACGACCAAGAGTGTAAGTGGCGGTCCGTATAATAACAACCCTGGGCCCCATACCTTTCGGGTAATTACTTCTACGGGGTGCCGCCGGGGCCCATTGAGATAAGGAAAAAATATTTCACTTGCGTAGTGAAGAATCAGTTCTTAGTAAGAATTGGACTAAGTATGTAATGTCCGGGTAAGATTCTGATTCTGACTTAAAGGATTTTCCTCATAACGAGGTGTATTACAATGATGTAATATGTATAAATAGGAAAATCATATAATAATGAGTTTGGAAACCATTTTATAAATATTAATACGTATAAGCACGATTCCAGTTGAAAATAGTTTTACCCTCACCTAAACCGGTACTTAAGTGGAATTGTGAGGATTCTACTCTTCGAGTCTATCGTTGCCTGAAAGTAGTATTACTAATGTCTTAGAACTAAGTTCTTAATATTCTAATCAAAGAATCACATAATGAACATGTAACGCCCCGATTTTTTTATTGTTACAATTATGACGTATGTGATATTATTTGCGCAATTTAAATTTCTTTAATTGTGCTTTTATATGATTTAGTTGTTTACTCTTTACATTCTTTGTATTGAGAATTATTTGAATAAGTGATTATGTGACTCGAACGAATAATTGAACGTTATGTTTTAAGTGAATTGTTCGCGTGCCATTTCTATATGATTTGTATTCGGATTTTCGTGGAATATGAGTATGTGGTGGATGTATATGTTATGGACGTGTGCATGTACTCGTATTTCATTTTCATATTTGTTTGGCATATATTTGAAGTTCATTTTAGTTACGTGATCGAAAAGGAGGCTAACGAGCAATTAGAGTACCTTTTGTTCCGACATGCATATCTTGAGCTCGGGAATTCAAATTCGAATTTTTACCTCCGTTGAGCTCGAATCGACGATTCAGACTCAATGGGACAAGGCTCGTAATTTTCTAAGATCATATTGACCATCAAAATCCAACCGAAATAAGCCTCATGTACATTAAGTGAAAATCTTAGAACTTAAAAGAGCCACGAACCTACCTAAACGCACCTAGACCCTACATACCCTAACCCACCCCACTTGTTAACACACTCTCTCCACCCCTGTCAGCCCCCAACCCACCGATCCACCCCATTACCCCAATATAAACATTTCATCTTCAAGAGAAAAGAAGAAAGAAGAGAAGCCCCAACCCTTTCCTCCATTGTTGGTCCTTCAAGCTCAAGATTCACCTTTCTATTCCATCATTTCTTCAAGGTAATTTGAGATTCATGATCTCCTCATTCTTATGCAACTTTCCTTCCATGAGATTATTTATTTATTTTTGGGGACATTGGTATATGCATATATGAGTATATAGTTGGGTTTATAAGGGTTTGACTTTGATTCTTGCTTCCATATGTTTTTCTTGAAATTTATGAGTGATAAATGATCCCATGATATGTATTTATGATTGCATGGATCCATTTTTGCAAGGTGCTTAAGTATTGTGTATTTTGCCATTATTGAAGCTTGGAGGTTTGGAGAAGATGATTGAATTCTTGTTACTTTTGTGTTCTTTTGTTGTTGTTGAGCATCTTAGCTTGTATTGGTGACTTCATGACTTGATTCTTGCCTGGTTTTGGGTTTGTTTTGGAACTTGAATGTGATTTATAGCTTTCTCCCGTATTATACCCTGTTTTTCTACCCTTTTTCTCATCTGGGAGGAACCCACGGCCATTGGAAATATCTTAAGAAACATCCACGGCTGTGGATTTAGTGCAAATGCTACTGCATTGAATCTGCGGCTGTGGGAATTTCAAGGGGGAAAATCTACGGCCGTGGATCTTGCCCTACCTTATGCCTCAGTTTGTTTTGCTTCGTTGGCCCTTCATCTGAACTCCAAATGAGCTGAAATTTTAACCATAGAAACCTTTTTAAGTCTAATTTAATTTCCAATTGATTTCACCTCAATATATTTTCTAGATTGTTAGATATACCCATTTACTTTTTGTGTGGACACTTCGCCGACAAACTGCATTTGTCCAACATTGCACTTATGCCATTTTCTCTTCTCTTTGAACACCTATTCTTGGAAAGCCCTATGTGTCTAGTTTCATTTCCAATAAACAAAACTCAATTCCAATTTCTCAAACTCAAGTTATACCCATTTTCCTACAGATTGTGTGTTTCTAAAAACTGTCAGCTTTTGCTAAACCTTGCCAAAAGCTCTTTCCTTACATTCCTTTCACTTCCTTGGCTCTCACATGTGAAATATATGCATTTTATGCTTGATTAATTGATAGTATATGATATGTATTAATGTTTTTATGACTTTTATGATATGAATTCAATGCACCAACATGAAATGAAAGTGTAAACATTTGAGTGCTACAATGTAATCTTCTTTTGTAATATCCCACATCGGATTGGAGAAGGCCAAGATACCTCCTTATAAGGGGTTGAGGCCCCTCCCCTGAGTAGAGGCCTTTTCCTGGTCCTGGGCATCAGGCAGGAAAACGTAAAACCGTGAGGGTGGTCCTGGG
>JBBMKE010422883.1:0-10816 GCA_037834125.1 Lippia alba | reverse complement strand
TATAATAACGTCGGAAAATGGTCGCCTTTGAAAGTGTGTAATCGGCTTCGAATCTCCGATGAATCAATTGAGTGTGGGTTCTTTTAGCAAATCTGATTGCTTGGATTTTGGCAGTTGAATGGAAATTTTGGCAGAGTTTCGGTATGTTTGTGAGCGTCCTGTTCTGGTGAAAGAGACAGCCTTTTGACCGAGTTTCTGCGAGCTCGTTTTAGCTTAGTGGGCACGAGAATTGTGAGTCATGTTCTTATAGCGTGCGGTGGTTGACGAGTGGTGGCAATCGTCGATGTCGGACTCATGTCAGGTGCTCGAGGAGCGAACACTTACACGCCCAGTGCTTACGAAACTAGCACCTGCCTGAGCTATTTACGAGGTCTTTATGACGAGGGCTTGTCCTGGTTATTTACGAGGCCTTTATGACGAGGGCTTGTCCTGGTTATTTACGAGGCCTTTATGACGATGGCTTATCCTGGTTATTTACGAGGCCTTTATGACGAGAACTTGCCTTAGATAGTTACGAGCTCTTTTCGCTGAGGACTTGACTTAGCTATTTACGAGCTCTTACGAGGTGAACACCTTTACAAACAAGCACCAACCTTAGTCAGTTTTAAGAAATACGAGATCTATAGATAGGTGTCAAATATGAGCGAGTTACTTAGTCATTTTTCACCACTATCATTTCCCCCCCCCCCGGTTCCTCGAGTATGAAGTGTGCGAGGTGCTCATGGGCAAGAGCATCGGGTCTTAAGACTTAGTAATTTTAGAGCATTTTCGCGTCTCTTGTTACCGAAATATCCCGTATTTTAGGGTTTTTGAATTTTCAAAAAATTCAATTAGGGTTTTAGCTCTTTTACCATATTACCAAAGTAAATTTTAATTTCAATTTACCAAGAGTATTGTTCATCTCTTTGGCGAATGACTGCTCAAACTTTGATTATTGGCTGAGCAAGAACCTACCCGGAGTTCTCTTGCGGCGGCAGTGGCGGTGACCTTCCCGGGCCTCGCGGTGAGTCCCTGTTTCTGGCGGGTCAACTTCTGAAGTTTCAGTGGCTTCCAAGAGTTGCGGCGAAGTTGAGAGGAGGTCCGATCTGAAACGTTGCTTGGTGGGCTATGTGGTGGCTTGAAGATTTCAGAAATTCTCGGCCCTTTCTCATTGCGATTTTGTCACCGATACCGCTGAGCTGCGACTCCATTTCGAGTGATTTCCTAATTTTCCCAACAGATTTGGGTTTAGCGTTGGGTTTGGCGTATAAGTTTCTTTGAGGTTACGAGTTTTCCGGTGAGACTCTATTTTTTCCGACGATTTCCTTCTTGTTCCTAGGTCACCGGCGTTTGCTTCAATTTTTCCGGCGGGTTTGGGGATCTCCAGCGGAGTTTGTTCGGATCCACGCAGTTTCTTGAAGGTTCCATTTGGCTAGCTCCAGATCTACGGGCTTTGTTTTTCCTACGAATTTTGGATCCTAATATGACGATTTTGTTTCCAGATTTCTGCAGCTCCGGAGGTATGGTGACTTTGATTTTTTGGCGGACTCATTCGCCGTACATTTCCAAGTTTCATTGTTGTAAGAGTTTGAATATTTCATTTCCCCAAACATGCTCGAATTTCTTCTTTCAGAGCCTTCACAGTCCCAGCATTGCATTAAAATGCTTAACTCCTCACTTAATGGTTGCAATGATTGCCTTTGAATTTTGAAGCAGACAATTAATGGTGTTGAGACTTGAAATTTCTTGCACATTCTTAAATTGTTGGTGGTGGTCCCCACTCCATTTGCTTGAGAAAAGATTTGTTGCATTGTCTTGTATAACCCAATTTGTGATTTCATAGTTTTGCTTGATAGTTTTGCTTGAGTGTTGAATGGAGACTTTTGTTCTTCAAATTTTGTGCACCTGTCTCAATTGGAAAGTTTTTGTTTCTTTTGCTTGTTGTAATGATTATGGTCTTGTATGCCCAATTATATATTCCTTAAGCATAAATTTCATTGAAATTTTATGTAGAATCTGCGAGATTGTATCTTAGTGGTGGTTCCCACTTGCATATGCAGCACTAGTGTTGATTAATCTGGGATTTAGAGGCCCAATTTGCTGCGTGAGCAACTGAGACTCGTAGGAATTGGCTCAGAATTCATTCGTTGGTGTTGGAATTTTCATGACGTCGACCCAAGACAGCTCAAACTTTCAGAGGTAAACTCTGAGCTATGTCTTCGACTTACTTTGATTGAATTGTTTGGGTTGGATTTTGTATGTCGAGATGTTTTTTGTACCACGATCCCTATTCTTTGGAGTTGAATAGTGGAGTTGATATGAGTGACGAGCGGGGTGCTTGGATTGAGGGAGCTGTTGAGAGCTCGAGTGTTGGTGTTGAGGCTGTCGGGGCCGATGACGAGGTCGTCAGGGCCGTTGATACCATATCTAAAAAGAAAGGAGTTTGTTTTGACCCATCCGATATGACTTGAACATAAGTGATTCAGAGTTTGACGAGCTGAGGAGTTCGTTTCATATTCCAGATTTCTTTAAGATTATACAACCATTGCCTTATGAGAGGGTCACTTCACCGCCCGAGGGAACTATAGCGATATACACTGACGCATTTATCTGCGGTTTTTGACTCGCGATTGGGCCGGATGCAACTGGCACCTAAGCTGTATGTGATAATCCATTGTTTCATCGTGATCATGACGTGCTTGGGAGAAGTACCTTCCACGGCCAATTTTGCAAGGTTCTATAGGACATAACGGTCTAGTCGATCGGCTGCCGATGGGGCAGACACTGGATACCTTTGTGCTATGCCTCGAAAGACACTCCTCGTTTAGACACCGATACTCTTTACGATAGGACTTCGAAGAGCCACTTTGTATTTATTAGAAATACGAAGGGCGATTCGTGGGGTATTCCGAGAAGTGGGTTATTCCCGGAGAACAAGTTAAGAAAGCTCGAGCTAGGTTATTGATGACGGTTCGAGTATAATCTCACGTGACTCGGTGAAGACGTGGGAAGGATTGGGGTGTTTATCTGTTGTGAAACTGCTAGCTGAGCGAAATCTTTCATGGGCCGGCATATCTCCTGTTTCGATCGGCTCTGAGTCGTTAGGCAGCTTTATCACCTTGCGTGCTTTAATTGTTGTTTCTTTTCCTGCTATTATGCTTCATATTTTGATTCTGAAAATTCTAAGTATCTTGCTCGAGCTAATGTGTTTTCACTTCGTGTTTTCCAGGCATCAGCGACTTGATGGATGCTCAGATTGCGCTCGCGCTTGCTCGAGAGGTTGGAGGGAACAAGGTTGCTCGGCGCAAGCCAAGGAAAAGAAAGCGGGCCTCTTCTAATCAACAAGAACAAGACCCCAGCTCTGACCGTATTGTGGAGCCGGTTCAAGAAGAACCTGTGGAGCATGTCCCCCTAGTTGGTGATAACGACGGACAATTTGATCCTCCCCCGCCTTCTTCGGTTGACTCGTTGTTGAGAAGTCTAATATGACGCATCCTAGAGTGGATGATCTTGTTGAGGAGAGGCGCTCAAGTCCTCGTGTTGGGGATAACGAGGTGATCCCTGCGAGCATGCCGACGTTGCCGAGCATTTCTACACCGCTGAGGGGTGGAGTTAGTAAGGATGAGACACTTATTGACAGAGCTTTACCAAAGGTTTTTTACTCGAGTAATCAGAACTAGTTGCTCGCTCTGGAAAGCGTAGTGCCAGAACTTTTTGATGTGATATTTAACTCAGAGCAACTCGAGCATGATCTACGGCATTTGGGGCAAGTTGACTTTTAGACTAACCAGCTAACTATATGAGGGAGCGTCACTGTAGTTTTCATACTTAGCCATTTTTGCCATTTCAATTCTTTATACCTATGTTGACCTGAGTGATATGTTGAGCCCTTATATTTGGTGTATTTTCAGGATCTTATACTGAGGATCGAGCACTCTTCTCGCTTAACTTTCTGGTATAAACAGGAGTATAAACGAACCAAGTCCGACCTCAATGCACAAACCAGAACCTCCGAGATCCTTCAGGGCGAGCTAGATAAAGCAAAAAAATCTATCCATATGTGGAGTAATCATTATATCGTTGTGTCAACTCTCGTGACCGGACATCGTGAGAGCACTGAAAAGCTTGAGAAGGAGTTGTCGGAGCTTAAGAAGAAGATTGAGAAGTTGGAAGAGAAGTTAATAAATGACGATCGCCGATTAGTTTCATCTGAGAAAAAACTTGCCAAGAGTGAGGAGAAGCGCTTGGAGTTGAGCACGAAGCTTGAAGAAAACGAGAAAGAGCGCTTAAAGTTGAGCACAAAACTTGAAGAAAACGAGAAAGAGCGCTTGGAGTTGAGCACAATGCTTAGGGAGTCTAACCATGTTTCCGCCGCTCGAACACGTTTGATCGTGGAGCGCTTTATGAGGAGTCCCTCATTCAATGTTGTTTGTGCTATCAATAATGCCGAGGGATTCAAGGTTGTACTTGATCTTGCGTATGACCAACTTAACCACTTGGGTGCCATTCGTGATGACGTAGAGGTTGATGAGATTGGTCTCGACGAAGATGCTGAGATGAGGCCGATACTTAGCCATGAGGGTGAGTAAGAATCGACCCTTGGGGGTGTCAATGACGATGAGTTTGGGTTCGACATTGCTGAGATTCGCGCCATAGTTGATGAGAGGAGAGTTGTTCAGCCTGTGGGCGATGATGTTCGGGTTGAGAGAGAGAGGCTCAAGATGAGCGCGAGGCTCGAGGCGAGCACGAGGAGGCGGGGCGTGAGGCAAACGTAAGATGGCCGAGGTACGTGGCGTGTGCGAGGAGGCCGGGGCGAGCGCGAGACGGACAAGGTTCGCGGTGTGCGGAGGAGGCTGGGGCTCGAGACGTGTGCGAGGATGAGAGTGTTATAGCCGAGGTTCACGGCGTGCGCGAGAAGGCTGGGGCTCGAGGCGTGTGCGCAGATGAGAGTGTTATGGCCGAGGCGAACGAGGGCGACCTCGAAGTGATGTCATGGATCACATTGATATGGATGTTCTTTAGCATGCTTCGTTTCCTTTTATCACTTGATGTATTTTTGAAACCTTCGTGACTTAGTTTATTTTGCTTAGTTTTAGGAAGGGAGCCCCTCGAGTTTGCTGTGTAGAGGGCCTCTCAAACCTTGTAAAGCCACGGGAATGAAATGCAAGACATGTGCTCGGCAAGCTGGTTTGAATGCATGTATGTTTGTACTTAGCTTTTGTGGATGTTTGGAGATGTATGCAATATGTAAGAAAATTGACTAAGTGTTGTGCCTCAACTTCATACCTTATGTATAGTGCTCGAGCTTTGAGTATTTGAGCCTTAGGGCCAAAAAGTTTTTGTTTAAGGATTTTTCATATCGGATCGGAGGGGCTCGACTTTCCCCCTCGAGTAGGCTTCTTGAGCCAGGGTAGTATTTGTAAGAAAACATTTTCTAAGTATTCAAATACGAGGTAAAATGAGCAAAGTTGCGAGGTCTTCGCTTTTCATTGAATCAAACTGAATTGAACACTCGTGCTAATACAAGTGTCTTTCTTTTCTAACATAAGCTGAATGCAAACTAAACTGAATGTCAAAGGAACGAGCATCATACTTAGAATGAAAATGCAACAAATCTTACGCGTAGAACTTTTTCAAGTTGATCGCGTTCCAAGGCCTTGGCAGGGGCTTATCTTCCGCGTTCGCCAAATGATAAGTGTTGTTGGTGAGCGCTTCAATCACTTTGTACGGGCCCTCCCAATTTGGCTGGAGCTTGCCACGTGTTGGGAAACTTCAATTTTCCTAAGCACCAAGTCTCCAAGTTGAAAATTTCGTAGATTAATGCCTTTGTTATAGTGCTTAGCCATCGACGCTTGATAACGCTTCATGGTTTGCCAAGCTCTGATCTGCTTTTCCTCGAGACAGTCGAGTTCGAGCGCCCTGTTGTCCTCATTACTAAGCGGCACAAAGTATGCAACTCGAGCGGTCTCGTGGAGAATCTCAATTGGTAGAACCGTCTCGACACCGAAGACTAGAGAAAAGGGGCTCTCGTTTGTGGCGGTTCGAGGGGATGTTCGGTATACCCAAAGAATGTGAGGAAGATCCTTGGCCCATTTAGTTCTTTCCCCATCGAGGATGGTCTTCAAGTTCTTCAAGATAATTCAATTAGTCACTTCGGCTTGCCCATTTGATTGTGGGTTGCCGACCGACGAGAACCGTTGCTCAATTCCAAGGCCATAGCACCAATCCACTGTTCGCTTGCTGATGAATTGGAGCCCGTTATCCGAGACGGGGACTCTGGGTACTCCAAAGCGACAAATAATGTTTTTCCATATAAAGTCCTGAACAATGGATTCAGTGATCTTCGCAACGGGTTCGCCTTGGCCCACTTCGTGAAGTAGTCCACTACTACAATTGCATATAACTTTTGAGCCTTTGCCAATGAGAATGGCCCTATGATATTGATTCCCCACTGATCGAAGAGCCCGAGATCTCATGACTCACCATTTCCACAGTAGGTTGGTGCAGAACATTCCCGAACCTCTGACACTGAGGGCATTTACGAGCATAGTCAATAGCATCGACGAGCAGGGTTGGCCAAAAGAAACCCGCCCGGGCTATCTTTTTAGTTAGCCCTCGTCCCTCACATGGTTTCCACAAGTACTCTCTTTTTGTCCGGAATGAATATGTCTGAGCACCTTCCGGTTTGCGATGGACGAAGGCATCTTTGATCAGGCCCAAATAATGACTTGTGAAATAATCTTCCGTCTTCGTCCAAAGTGTACCGAGCGGATCAATACCTTATATGTCTTGCCTTAGTTCGATCCGAGGGGAGTACTCCATCCCTAAGAAAGATCACCAAGGGGTCGAGCCAACATGGCTCGGCTGGATGAAGAGAGATCACTTCTTTGCGACCTTCCGAAGCGATCGCGGGATCTTTTATAGTTAGGAAAGTGGTTGATCCGAGGTGCCTTGCATACTGTTTACGAACTTGGACAAAACATCCGTCCTTGGATTCTCCTCCCTTAGTATTTGCAAAAGGCTGAAGGTTTTGAACTGAACACAGAGTTCGTTTACCTTCTGCAAATACTGGATCATGGTTTCTTCCTTCGCTTCGTATGAGCCTTCCTTTTGACTTGCCACGAGTTGGGAATCAGTGAATACCGCCAAGTGTTGTATTCCCCTTCATATTACCAAGTTGAGCCCAACCAAGAAGACCTCATATTTTGCCTCATTATTCGTGGCTCGCCATTCAAGTCTTATAGCAAAGTCAAGCTCTTGCCCATCCGAACTTCTTAGTGAGATTCCAGCTCCCCCCCTCTGTTTGTCGAGGAGCCATCGACGTGGAGGGTCCATGGAAGTGCAACCACTACTGGGACGACCTTGTTGGGAAGATCGCCTCGTTCCAATAAAAAATCCGCTAACACCTGGGCTTGTTGAGCAACTCTTGGTTGATAGGTGACCTCGAATTGCCCAAGTTCGATTGCCCACTTCACAAGCCTTCCTGAGACATCCGGCTTGCTCAACACTTGTCTCAATGGTTGGTCGGTTAAAACAACTATGGAGTGAGATTGAAAGTAGGGCTTCAACTTCCTCGAAGCATGCACAAGATCTAGCGTGAACTTTTCAATCTCCAAATAGTTTAACTCTGGTCCATGGAGCACCTTACTTAAATAATATACCGAGAGATGTTTCCGCTCGCGCACGACCACTACCACCGAACTGATTGCTTTGAAACTGCAAGATACACATACAATGTTTCTCCCTTGTTGGGTTTCGCTAGAAGAGGAGCTAATGCGAGGTACGCCTTGAGACTGGCGAGGGCCTCATCGCACTCCTTCGTTTATTTGAACTGTTTCATGTTCCTTAAAATCTTGAAGAATGGAAGGCTCTGGTCGGCCGAGCGTGATATGAACCTATTGAGCGAAATGATTCGCCCGAGGAGCACTTGAACTTTCTTAATCGAATTCGGAGGTTGGATCGCTTGGATGACTTCGATCTTATCCGGGTTCACCTCGATTCCACGTTGGCTAACTACATAGCCCAAGAACTTTCCTCCCTCAACGCCAAACGTGCACTTGTTCGCGTTGAGCTTCATTCCATACCTTCTCAGAATCGAGAAGGTTCCTTTAAGATGCTTCAAGTGATCGGATGCCTTAAGATACCATGTTTACTCTTATACACATATGAGAAATTGAAGATTGATTGTGTCAAAAAAAAAGAAAAAAAATATGCGAGAAAAATCAAGAGAAAAAGAAGAAAAGAACAAGAGAAAAGAGGAAGAGTAAAAAAAAAAGTGAAAAGAAACGAAAAAAAGAAAAAAAATCAAAATGTGTTAAGAAAAAGAAAGTGTGGAGGATTGAAAAATGCAAGTGTGGGGGGAGTCTAGTTGTATAACTGAAAGTAAGAGCTTCAAAAGAAGTTGTGAGAGCATCAAGTGTAAGTTCAGTGTTTGAGTCACTATTCCTAAAACTTCATATGCTAACCCCAGGTCTACATTACAAACCAAGAAAAAATCTAATGATTCCGAGTTATGAGCTCATTGCATAGTAGAGACATGCAGAAAGTGCACTAGTACCCCTAGTATAACACGGAAATACAAAAAATAAACCCGATCATAAAAAAATTGTTCGAAAAACCTTGTATATTCTTTTTCAATGAAAAAAAAAACCACGACCAATTAATATGGTTATATAGTTACGTATGTATGAATGGTAAATGTTTTAAATAATCGTTTTCCCTCTTTACTTATTTTTTGCACTCTATGTTGTAACGATTTAACTTCCACTTAGATTAAACATATCTGTCAATCTTCCGTTCGCTGTGATTTAGTACGTATGCAAATTTCCCGTTTCATATACATATAAGATCCTAGTGCGGGGATGTGATGACCCACCGGTGCAACCAACATAAACAATCTATAAGTAATTAAGTCAATTTGCCTCCCAAAAACTAATGTTGAATTTGAATAAAAAACCAAGGTTTTGAACTTATCTAAGCAATAATAACAATAGACCTCAACTAGGATCTCAAGAATCCGAAGGTGGTCCAATCCAAAAGTCTCCCAAAATACTAGCATAGAGAACCACACGAAGCCAGCGGGTTTGTCGACTCTATTTGTATTTCTTTTTTCAAGTTTTATTAATTGGAATTCTAATTTCTACCCCCATCCAAACAACAATACTTTCTCTGCGCGACGTTTAGTCCTCTCCGCCGCATCGGAGTTGCAGCCTGCGCAACCTCGTATCGTAGCCGCCGCCTAATAATGTTGATAACTTTCTGTTTACGATTACAAACGGATTGAAACTCTGAAAATTTGGGGAGTTTTTGTTTATTATTGTTAATTTATTGAAGAATCTAGGGTTTCTTACTTTTTTCTGGGAGCTTTTGGGATAAAGATGGCGGCAAATGGGCAGGGGATAGAGCCTGCCGTCTTGGATGATATCATTAACCGCCTGTTGGAGTTCCGGAATGCGAGGACTGTGCGGCAGGTGCAGCTCTCCGAGAATGAGATCCGTGCCCTCTGTACGACTTCGCGTGAAATTTTTCTCTCCCAGCCTAATCTGCTCGAGCTTGAGGCGCCTATCAAGATCTGTGGTATTATTCCCTTTCTTTATATTATTATTATGATGATAAACATTGTTTCTCTCTGTATGTTTCTCCTTCTTGTGGATGAATTACTGGGTTATGCTTTTTGGGTGTTTATCTAGCCTTTAGGTTTTGCCTTTCTGAAGACTTATTACCATTAGTATTCAAAGCCTTTTTCTTTAGTAAGGTGATGAATATTTTGTTTGTTTTGTCAACGTGGTTTGTTTCTTTGAGCCTATAATCATAAACAAGTGTTTTGTGGATCATATCTTGTATAGCGGAGCTGCTAAATTGAATTTGGGATTATTATAGTTGCTGGGGTGTAATTTCTTGACTATATAAGTGAAACAAAAACTAAAAACTGTTCCAGAATGGTTACATATCTTTCTTCGCACCAGCAATGTTTTATAGCTGAATAACAGCTTGCCCCAAAGGACAACATCTCGAGGAATTGCCAATATCTTTGTGCCGCCACAATGATGGTGGATAATAAGTTAGAATTCTCTGATCAAAGCTAAAACCAGCTTTTTCTATTTTTTTTTTTAAAATCCTCAGAGTATTGATTTTAAGGGATTCACATATGCTCTTGGTTTATAATCAAGACCAATTAGGCATGCAAAATTTTCAAAGGCAAAATCCTGCCGGGAAGGGAAAGCTGATGACACATTCGGCATCTTCCCTAGAAAATTAATAGGCAATCCTCTGAATTGGTATTTGCCAAAATAGGATCTGATGATATGGGTAAATATACACACAATTCCCTGTTACGGTTAGTTAATTTAGTAGACTATTTATTGCCTATTTTTAGAAGGGCAAAACCCATTTTCTCTTTATAGTTCATGCTTTGTGATGCCCAACGTAATCTGAAGCAAGAAAGGTTGTGGTTGATGAGCACTGTGCATGTTGATGTAATTATTCACTCCAATTCGAATGCAGGTTTTCTGACACCTGCTAGAAAGAACTCACAGATATAAAGATCAAAAACTCATAAGACTCCGTTAAAAATACAAAATAACACATTCAAAGTGATTGAAGTATTAGCTTTTTGCTTGAGAATTCAAATTACACTTGAATTCAATGTTGTTTACTGCAAACTAAAAACATACGTCTTATGGTTTGTGGGAATTCTTGGATTGTCTATTTATCTAATCCAGTGAAAATCAGTTTAAGTTATTTTTTTGTGGATTCCAGGAGACATTCATGGGCAATATGGAGATCTTTTAAGGCTTTTTGAATATGGAGGATTTCCTCCAGAGGCCAATTATTTGTT
>JBBMKE010422856.1:0-10818 GCA_037834125.1 Lippia alba | reverse complement strand
GGAGAATAAATTCAGGTTTTAAGTTAAACGGGAACTCCATTGAGTGCCTGTTCTTCAAACTTTAACCTGGAATGCACCCTTTTTGTTGTAATGTTCAAATCATTTGGCAGCCGTGATTATTAACTTAAACACATGCAGCAGCAGCAGCAGATATCATCATGGTTCTTGAATGATCTTTGATTTTTGACGAAATTACATTTAAATCTGACTAAATATTTAAATTCTGTATTGATAAGAGTACAATGAAGTAAAAGGAAAGCGAATTTCTGAGTATGGTTAATTGGTTTCACTTTTATTAATAGAAAACAAGAATAACACATGGCTAATGTGAGATAAATTTCTAGTTGGGCATCATATTTTTACTTAACTTCTCATTTTGACAAAATGTCATATGATTTTCACATAATATCGTACTTAAAATATTTCTCAAAATAGGGGATTTTCTAAAAATATTGTACTTTTTTTCAAATATTGTAAGATTGTGGTACATCTTTGGGATATTACAAAATTATGGTAACCCGGTTTATATGATGCCGGTTTCATCATGTATTTTTATTTTCCATACTTTTATTGAAACTGATTTCTGAGAAATCAGATCCACTGTTCATTACAATTTATTTTCAGATTAATTTGTGTCTTATTATCAGAAAGAGTAAAAATGTAAATAACATACCGAATAATGAAACCGTTTTCTACGGAACCGGCTTCATAAAATGAATTTTGAATGAATTTCTGCAAAATCTACATTAGAATATTGTTGCTTCAGCCTTTGACCAGATACATTGCAAAATAGCGCTCATTTGGGTTCACAAAATAGAACCAATCTTCGTTTATTCTCCATGAGCGACCCATGGCTCGGAAGATATCACCAGGTGTTCGATAAATTTTGTTGAATATTGATGAATTATAAGGAAGAACATTGTCATAATAACTATTGAAGTGTTCCATAAATTTTGTGGAATATGAATGTATATTGTGTTTAATTTGTTTGAAATATAAATTATGTTTTACATATTTATATTGTTCTCAACTTTGAGCAAATTTGTTTAGTTACAAAATTAATTTATGCAAAAGAATTCAAATTACAAGTCTAATTAATAAATTTAGTTCAGAAAAAAGGAAAAAATAAAATAAAGTCAAGCTTCTCTTTAACAGGGTTCAACTAACCATATGAAAAAAATATTACATGTTTACATACTTAAATTGTTCTCTGATTTACGCAAATTTTTTTAGTTGGAAATTTAATTTATAAAAAAGAATTAAAATTAAAAATGTAATTAATAAATTTAGTTAAGAGAAAATAAAATAAAACTCGGTTTCTCTTGAACCGGGTTAAACAAACCATAAGAAAAGAAAATTACACGTAAAATCGATTACACAGAAAACAGTTTCATTATTCGATAAACCTACTACCCTTTTTGATAATAAGACTTAAATTAATTTAAAAATAAATTCTAATGAACAGTGAACCCTTTTTTTAGATACTAATTTCAATAAAAGTACGAAATTAAAAAAACATGATGAAACCCGTTCCACAGAAATCGGGTTATCATATTTTTGCAATGAACTGTACTTATCTCACAGACGTCTGTGAGATTGATTGAGATTTTATCTCACAAACAATTAATACTATAGTCTAGGCTTTCTTTCGAGTCACACTTGTACACTCAATTCGCATTTACATTTATTATGTTTATTTGTTTCATGTATTAATATTATCCTAAATACCCCAATAAACTTAGAACTAGTCGTTCCTAAGTCGTTCGACTTATACTTCACACGACACGACGCACGAACCTCGATTTTGCAATCTGGGACTCTGATACCACTTTAGGATGTAGCACACGCGACGATAGGCACCGCATCCCACGCACTACAAGTCTAGCTCACATATGAAATGGAAAATCCAAGCATGAACCGGACTCATAGCGAACGGGTGACCAAAATAAAATAACTCCCTGGCTAGGCGGAAACTAACCATGTACCAAATAATTCAACGACTTGACGAGCCGTAAATAAATCCAATACAAGCAATGGCCACGGGCCTAAAATAAATACAACATGAAACCTAACAACGGGTTCAACTAAGCATGCAACCTGTCCCGAATCAATAATCAATAAATCATTAATTCATAAATCAAGCTTTGGCACACAGACCTATTTAAATACATGAAACAAGTAAACATAATAAATGTAAATGCGACTCGAGTGTACAAATGTGACTCAAAAGAAAGCCTAGACTTTACGACTAAATCATAAAACACCCCAATATTAGTATTATTAGGATAAGTATTAATATTATCCTAAACACCCCAAAGTAGAATAAGTATTAATATTATCCTAAACACCCCAATAAATTTAGAACTTTGAAATCTGATTAGGATTCTAGTAAAACTTATCAGGAAAATTGTAAAAAAAAAATATTTTCTGAAAAAAAAATCTAATAAAATCTAAAATAAATTAAGATTTTATAACAAATCAAAACTAAATAAGAATTCACACCTCACATATATGTATAAATCATATCATAAACTTCTTGCTACCAAAAAAACTAAATCATATCATAAACTTAGTATTTCTCTTTACTTTTAAACTTTCTTATTCCTCTTTTCTTATTTCTTTCTTGTTTTCATTTCTCTCTAAAAAGTTCATACTTTTTTTTACGCACACACCCCAAGTGGCCAGAGGGATTTGAAATTGGGTCATTGCCTTCAAGAAAGAACCCTCACCACTTGGCCAACCCCTAGTAGCCCTAAAAATTTCATACTTAAAAGCTATTAACAAGAACCAACGTGTTTTAAACTTTCTTTTCTTTTTTTTTTTAACGCATGAACACCCGAGCGGGATTCAAACCCGATACCTCGCCCTTAAGAACAAACCCATTAATCATTTGGACCAACCTCTGTTGGCGTGTTTTAAACTTTCTTGTTCCTCTTTTTTTTTTTCCCCTCTCTAAGTCATACTTAAAAGTTATTAAGAAGAACCAACATATTATGTGAACAAGTGTTGCTTCGGAAACTAACTTTAATATTATAAAATAATTTTATATCATAAAATATTTATATTTTTTCATACACATGTATTTACACTGTTTTAAATTTCTTTTGATTTTCTTTAGTTAATTTTTTAAGATTGAAGATGTACCATCAAATTATTTTGTAAAACCATCTAAATTGGGCATAAACGACCAAAATGGTTTTAAAAGATTATGTTGAAAAAATAAAAGATTTAAAAATATAATTTTTAAGGATTTGAGGATAATTATAAATAAATTTAATAAAAAAAGAAAGAAAAAAATTATAAACAAAATAAGTAGCCAAATAATGGGGCTAAGTTAATCGCTAATCAATGATACTTATCTAATAGTTGTGATTTATCTGTACTAGTAAATGCCACACACTCGTCGCGTGTGCAAATAAAAATAATACTATTATTAAAATACATTTACTCTATAATTAATTTTAATATAATTTTTATTTATAATAAATATAAAATATAAGGAGAAAAAGATAAAAATTAGACATTACAAAAAATACAAAAAAGATAAAAAAATAGAGGGAGAGAAAATAGATAAAATAAAGATGTTTATTGATGTGATAAAAGAAAGAAATAAATAAATAAGAAAATACAAGAGAACAAAATAATTAAAAATTTTAATAATAAAAAGAGAAAAGAAAGAGATCAAACTGTTATAAAGAGAGTTTAGAGATAAAATTAACAAGTTAGGGGCAGAAATGAAAAGAGTCCTAGACACCACATTTGTTCCTGACTCTTAATAATATAGTAAGATAAAAATATATTTCTTACGGACGGTTAAAAAAGAATTTTCCTTTTACAATACACCACAAAAGTAACAAAATGTTACAAATACTGCCCCTAACAACAATGATTATTTCAATATCGAGTATATTTATATATTGGGGTAAAAAAAATTTGTCATCCGAACTATGGCTATTTTTACATTTCGTCATCCAAACTAATGTTTGTTGTAAACCACTATCTAAACTACACGTTTTTTTACAAATAACAATCTCTCCCTCTTTTCTAGTGGTTTTTTGTATCTGAAAACCATACACATTAAATGCACATAATATTAGTAAGGGTAAAATTGACATTCCCTCTATTTCTTTAATTACCCACATTAATTAGGGTTTTATCAAGTCTAAACTTTTCAAACTCTTGCCTAAGTGTGAGGGACTGTCAACGCAGCAACAATGCAAAGTTTGTGAATCTTATTGAGAGATTTTACCCAAAAATTCCTTACAATGACTCGGGGAATTAGGTCAAAAACTAAGTCCAAGATTCCTGCTGGAAGGTTAACGCCTGATTATGGTGAGTTTATTCAACGTACTTTACTTAGAATTTTAGGGAGTTTTCATGAGCTTAATTTTGAAGTAGGCTTGGGAGGATTTTCAATAATTTTAAAAGGGTTTGCTTGGTTTTACAAGAAATTGGTCCCCCATTGTTTTGTTTACAGTGTTGTCTGGTCCAGTATAAATTTCGGATCAAACTGATTACACACTTGATACGTGTTGTCGAATTTATCATACATAAATCGAGTAACAATACTCGTTTTCCTGACTGATTGATATCCCAAAAACAATAATTTGTACTTCGCGAGAGACTAAATTGGAGCCATCGATTAAGATCAAGTTGGTTGAATCCAAAACAAAAGGATCTTCGAAACCTTGAATAGAGAGCAGTTTGCCCGGCGAAGGTCAAGATCTCGCTGGAAAAATGGCCGGAGATTTAGTTCGAGAGAAAAATTCGATGAGATTTGTATTTGAAATAGAGGGTGTTGTTTGTGCACATCAATTAATGAAGAGTGGAGGCGCTTGTAGCGAAGTCCGGCGAACGGGAGGGAACCCACACAGGTAGAGATCGTACAAACCATCCATTCTCGCCTCTGCCATTTGATGCCAATTGTTTGATAAATTCACTGAATGAAAACTAAATGAATTGAGGTGAAATAGTACAAATATATGTATAATTAAAAAAAAAATAGGGGAATGACAATTTTACCCAATCTAGTATTATGTGCATTTAACGTGTATGGTTTTCATATAAAACAATCACTAAAAAAGAGGGAGAGATTGTTATCTGTAAAAAATGTGTAGTTTGAATGGTGGTTTACAACAAACTTTATTCTGGATGGCAAAATATAAAAATAGCCATAGTTCGGATGACAAATTTTTTTTACCCTTATATATTATTAGGTCTCAATTTATAGGCATTTGAGTAAGTATAAACAGCAATGTTGACTGACCATAAACCTTAATCAATTAGGGCACTAATTGAGGATCCCCAAAGGCACAATTAATGGCATTGACCAAATCCTCGATTTATAATATAGAAAGTTCTCTCCACTATCAAATTTCAACCCCTCAAAGTATTTTTAATCACATCATTCCGTTACTTTTTGGATATAAAGTCTATAAACCCCCAAAAAGAACTCTCATGATAAGCTCCAAACTAAGCATCATTCCAAATGTCGTCTAAGTTTGTCATATTCTTCTTCTGTTTCGTCGTTTTTGTAGTCTTCACTCATGGTTCGGAAGATGGGCTGGGGATATACGAAATCAAGAAAGGTGATTTCAGTTTGAAGGTCACCAACTATGGCGCCAGAATCATGTCCGTTGTTCTTCCCGACAGGAATGGTGAGTTAATATAATCTGTGTTTTGTTTTGTCTTGTATGAGATAGGATTTGATTTGTGTGTTTCGCTGCAGGGAAGTTAGTTGATGTTGTTCTGGGTTACGACACTGCAAAGGAGTACTTGGTACGTTTCTGTGATTCTCATTGCCTGGATTTCTGAGTTCAGATTTGATTCTTTCACTCAAATGTCAAATGGTTCATTTCACTGCAAGACGAACATCAACACCTCTCTCGCACACGAACACACGCACATGATCATTAAATTTTTTGGTGAGTCTTGGCGATCATATGACTTTTGTTAGTCAGACATGGACCCCAATATGGGCATGTTATTCGGACCACAACATGAGAGGAGTGAGGACTAAGTCTCAAGAATAAAGTAACAAAATAGATACCGAACTTTTTGTTTTAGCCTTCCGGATCATTATTATCGGGTCTGGCTCGGTCAGATTGGTGTGATAAGAAGGGCGATTATTTTATATTTATCATGTGATTGGTGGAAATTTTAAGGAGTGTGACAGATCAATCATACATTTGTTCTTTTAATTAATTGGGTTTCTACTCTTTAAGACTAATCAATTTGTGCTAATTTAGACAAGTCATTATTTATATAGGCTTGTAATGATTCTCGATATTGTTTGATAATTGATATTGTTTCATGACTTATTTTAATCTCGAATACGAGTAAATCGTGCTTAGTAATTTAATGCCGCATACTGCCGGCGTTCCGCTAGTACGTACTGTTTTAATTTTTTTATTTGGAACAGGGGACTAGGTCAGATTGTAGATAGTTAACACTCTTTTTCTTACCTTGTTTTCATACCTAGGACAGGATAACCTAAACAATTTTGAAGCGTTTACTACGTCAGTTGGGATGACATGAGATTGATGAGTTGTGGGATGTGATGGTGGATTAGTCATTCCAGGGGATGTAGGATGAATAATCAACCTTTTATCCAATATCATCTCGAGTCTTGTCATCAATCACGGACTTGCAAAAATATTAGTAAACATGAGTTTAAGTAGGATCATTAATCTACCCTCATCCTACAAAGCAAACATGCAATTTATGTATTATATATCATATATGTTACTGGATCTTGAGTTTAAAAATAAATTGTAAGAAAAAAAACTATTGACACGAGTGTCATTGGTTTCAGAATGATACGGGCCACTTTGGAGCTGTTGTTGGAAGGGTTGCCAACCGCATTGCTGGTGCTCAATTTACTCTAAATGGAAAGGTTTACAAACTTGTTGCTAATAGCGGGAACAACTCCATCCATGGTATTTTTCCTATTTAATTTCTCTTTATAACAAAAGGATATCTATTCTGTTTTAATATACGAATTTAATCGAAAAATTGACGACAATGTGATTCTGACATAGGTGGTAAGAAGGGTTTCAGTGAACTTGTTTGGAAGGTTAAGAAACACCAGAAGTACGGTCCATCTCCTTACATTACTTTGACATATCATAGTATTGATGGTGAAGAAGGTATTGTTACAACTAAACCTTTCTGAAAATTGCTTATAAATTAATTTAGATTGTGTCATACCCTTGAAGTTCATTTGGGAAAAAGTGGTGTATATTGAAAAATACAACCCGTAACGTGTTTTTGGCTTCTAGCTTATTTTTAGCATAAGCATAAAATGAATTTTTTTTTTTTTGGTGGAAAGAAAATGAAGTATTTTGATTTTTCTGTTTTGTGAAAAATTACACTAGCATCCCCTTTTTTTTGCCTAATTACACAAACTTCCCCTGATATTTGAGAAATTACAAAAACTTCCCCTTTCATTTTCTAAGTAAGTGTCCTATTATACAGTCATGAATTTGGATTCAAATATTAATCGGTAAGCATCAAGGACAACCTAATAAAAAAAATCTTGGATTCAGATTTAGATGTAAAGTAGCAACTTCTTTGATAGGGGAAGTTTCTGTAATTTCTCAAACTTAGGGTATGTGAGTGTAACTATCCCTCGAGTTCCATTAAACTAATGTAAACAGGAAATGCCTTTTGGAGAGTCTGCAGACACCCTCTAAATAAGCTACACGACCGAATTACATGCTGTTTCCTTGACCAGGTTTTCCCGGCGATGTTCTAGCTTCCGTAACATACACACTCGCGGAACCACACAAATTGATCTTGAAAATGGAGGCAAAAGCCTTAAACAAAGCCACTCCCATAAACCTGGCCCAACACAGCTACTGGAACCTCGGTGGCCACAACACCGGCGACATTCTCTCTGATCAGCTACAGATATTCGCGTCCCAAATCACCTTACTAAACAAAAATCAAATCCCGACAGGCGAATTTGCCTTGGTCAAGAATACGCCTTATGATTTTCTCAAACCCCGAGAAATAGGAGGCCCCATCAAAGAACTTCCAAACGGCTCAACGGGTTATGACATAAACTACGTGGTTGACGGTCCGAAGGACAGGAAGATCAAGCCAGTTGCTGTTGTCTACAGCAAGAAATCTGGCATAGTTATGAAGCTGTCGGCAAATACTCCAGGAGTGCAGCTGTATACGGATAACAAAGCGAAGACCGTGAAGGGCAAAGGTGGATATTTATATCAAATTCATGCAGCATTGTGCTTGGAGACTCAAGGCTTCCCGGATGCTGTGAATCACCCGAATTTCCCTTCGGTGATCGTCGACGCTGGAAAGAGATACGAGCATGTTATGGTGTATGATTTCTCGGTAAAGAAATGATGAGAACAATGTGTGTCGCTCTGGAAACCTGTTTTGAGAATGTTTCTGATTTGTTATGATTATTCTGTTGTTGGAACATACATTCAGGTTTAATTGAAATGGAAACTCCATTGAAATACCTATTTTTCAAACTTTAACCTGGATTTCACCCTTCCTGATGTGATGTTCATGTAACTTGGCAGCCGTGATTATTAACTGAAACGCACAGCAGATATTATCATCGTTCTTGAATTCTTTTTTATTTTTGATGAAATTACATTTAGATCTGACTATTTATTTAGTGGGCAAGATTCTGTACCGGTAAGAGTAAAATGAAGTAAAAGGAAAGCGCTGAGTATGGTTAAATAGAAAGCGCTTATAGCGGAAAAAAATATATATATATCATCCGAACTTTGCCTCTTTCCCAATTTACCATTCCTGACAAATTTTCATTGCAAATTGTTATCCAATCTTTACATTTATAATATACTGTCCTCTAAACTTTTTTATTTTAAGTTTGATAAAATTACAACTAACGTGTATATTTTATAAATATGTCAGGTGTCATATTTTTTAGCAAAAATCACCAAAAAAAAAAAAAAGTTTAGACATGGTATGATATAATGCAAATATTGATGATAGTTTATAATAAAAGCATATTGAAATGATAAATTTTAAAAAAATTCGTACGACAAAAGATCTTGAGAAAATTATATTTTTAACCCTATAGAAAATAGATCAATTTTTTTTGGTCCAATAGTTTTTAAATCGTCCCGCACTTTTAGTTTTTCGACAAATATAGTCCCAAAGTGAAAAAAAAATTGACAATAATTCTGTTAATTCATTTTTAATTCTATTTTTTTAATACAAACATATAAAATTAGTATAGTTATAATATAAATATTATTAAATATATTATAATGATTTTTTATTATGCTATTAACGTTTATTTTTAATTAAAGATGATATCTTTAAAATTTATTTTGAATTCTAGTTAAATATTATATTAATGAACTATTATAATTACAGCATAAATATAATTATACGTTATATTATTATAGTTTTTTAAAATCTTGACTTTATTTTTTTAATTCTCATTATATGTATATAATGATGTCGGATATGGTAAGCAAGGAGTCAAACACCAAACATTTAATATTTGTTGGAGGGAAAGACCATCACAGGCTTGAGTGCCTTAGGAATTGGATTTCCTTTCGAGCGTGGGTTCTTCCAACTAGGATAACACCAAGTTGTGCAGTGAAGATCAAGAACAATGGAGTTTCAGTTATGGAAAGTTTGAGGAAGAAGATGAAGTGCAGAGGATTCCAGTTCAGTGAGTGTATAAGTCTTGTGGATGAAGAAAGCTTAGCGAATTCAAGTATGAGTTCTTCTATTTATGGGTTAAGGGTGAGAATTATTTGGTAATCTCAATTGAGTGGTCCCAAAATAGTATCGCCCTAGACACGTAGCAGTCTTTGATGGATTTGAAATATACCTAGATGTAGGTGGTTAAGTGTGTCAGGGAGGTGCGCATTGTGCTAAGTGTGTGTCAGCGACAGTTACGGAGCATCTCCCACGAGCGTTGAGGTACCTTCATGTATGTGGCTGAGCGTGGTGACGTTGGGGATAGGACACATTGGCCATGCAGGTGAGAGCACTGAACCATCAAGCGCACTGAGCCCGAGGGTCAGTATTCCTGTGGGAGTACTCCGGTATGAGGGAGAATTCCTGAATTAACACTATAACGAGGGTAGATGGACCGTGCGTCAAGTGGATCTAAGGGATGAGTCTCTTCTAGGGATGGGGAGGAGGGAATGTGTAACATCCCAATTTTTCGGACGTCCAAGATTTCACCACGTGTTCCCTTTTTACGTGTTTAATTACATGATTCTGTGTTTTGCGTGGCCCTAAGTTGAACTCTTTAAGAGTTTAGGGGCTTGTTTGTAATTTTTCTTTTTAGGGTTTTTCTGTCATTTCTCGTTCAGTCGAGGTTTCGACCTCTTTTGACCCCTCCAACACGTTCGGGGCATCGAATCGAGTTCGTAGACTCTAAGTTTGCCCATTTCTGATGCCGTTTACCCCTTCTACCATTTGTTTCACGCGCGAGGACCCGAGATAAAATACCTGGATCCTCGAAATTTGAGCCAAACGCATCAGCTCTCTCTCTCTCCTCCCAACCGATGCTCTTTCCTCTCTCTCTCTCTCTCTCTCTCTCAATACACACTTTACACACACTAAGTCATAACTTGTTCGTTTCTCGAAAAAATTCGACGAATCAATAGTGTTTTTCATAGAGCTCGACGACACCGACTCAACTGTACCGATATCTTGGCCCGACGACAAATGATGGCGGAGGAATCGACGATTTTTCAGTCACGCCAGGTGGGTAGAGGCAGGCCGCAACTTCGCCGGCTTATTTTGACCGTCTCTGGCCGGTCTTCTCCGACACGCGCCCCAATGTTGGTGAGAAAA
>JBBMKE010422846.1:0-10819 GCA_037834125.1 Lippia alba | reverse complement strand
GCACGCTCATGCACCCCTCTTTCAAGAAAAGAAACCCCACTACTGTTCCCCCTAAAGTCAGCATATATACAAAAGCTATTTTTTATCCCACCGATCCATTCAGATTTGAATGACCGAATTTCGATTAATCATATGATAAGTATATTACGTTTACTTGATTATTCTTTTTAAAATTTCTATCAATGGCATGATAAACTTTTGAAGTAGCTTATATTTGATCAGTACACATATATGTTCATAATTTATACGGAGAGAGCATAGCTCAAATTATATAACGTTATTTGAGAAAATAATTAAAATGATATGATATTGTATCAAGTTACTAATACCCCTGCCAATGGTAATTGGAAACTTAATTTGTTATTGTAGGAGTTTGTATATCTAATTCGTTTAGGTTTTAAGTTTAGTTGAACCACTTAAATATAAATTTTTTCTCTATTAATAATTACATTTTTAAATATTTGAACATGTGATTTTTGATTAACTTATAACGTAGATTTGAAACTATTGATCAACTATACTGTTTGGTGGTACACAATACATCACTTATACTAAAGCTAAAATGTATAATTGAAGTTTGATATATAATATAGATTGTCGCTTCCCATGTGAACGTCATGATTAGTGTATTAATTTACCATAAGCTAAATAATTAGAATGTTACATGTGTAATTTATTCTGAAGCTAATTAGCGGATCATATACATTCTTGGAAACGTTTCAACATAATTAATGATTAATTGAGAATGTGTAAATTTATTTTACTGATATTTTGTTCCTTTCAAAACCCTAAATCATGTCATGCGTAGACCGAAAACGGAAAAAGTAAATCACATATGGCTATGCCACAAATAAACATCGCATTCTTGATGCGCACATCACTCACGACTTGTGACTGACTGCATATTTATCTCTTTCACACAATACAAAATTCATCATATATATATATATACACACACACTTATTTATCATCCAATTTCTCTCTCTCTCTCTATATATAGAGAGAGAGAGCGAGAGATTATATATAAATGAATCTCTCATTTTGCTGGTAGAATATTATATGATATGATTTGTGTCATCAAGGGTTTCTCAGGAGGAATATTTGCAGAGCTATTTTGGCATTCTGTCCACCTCCAAATATACCATAGACCAGAGAGAAGGAGCTTAGGGAGGTGGTCAGGTTTCCAAACGAGCTCTGTAAATTTCTCTTTGAGAACTCCTCAAGATGTCAAAACGAGAATGATCAACTGTGAGCAAATATTTGTTTGTGCAAGGATTCAAACAGGTATGAGCAAATAATTGTTTGTGTGATCTTCTCTTCACATATTCTTTTCATTCTATCAATTTCAAAATTACTTTTGGTCTGTTAATGATCTTGACAGGGTTAGAAAGCATCCCCTTCCCTTCGCTAGAAATATATATATATCTTCAAACTAATTAGTTTCTTTTAGTTTGATTTTTAAAGATCTGGAAAAAAAAAATTGAATCTTTTGTGATGTTGAGGTTATAGTTTTATAGGTTTTCTCGTTAAACTTATAAATTTGGGTTCTTCTTCCTGTTCGAGAAATTATATGATTTCTTAGTTAATTTTCTTTCCTAAAAGTATGGACATACTTACAACATACATAAATAACTGATGATCATTGTATATAGGAGATGAGATTTAATTGACTTTTGCAAGACCAAAAAAAATATTTATTGACTTTTGCGATATCATATCTTATTAAGTTGAATTTTTTATTCCTTTTTTGGCATTTATGAATATTCTCAAACTTATGTAATTTTGTATTTACTTTTTCGTAACTAGAATTTATTAAAAATAACGTATTTTAAAAGTTAATTACTATGGAAATAAAAAAATAATAATAAAATAAAAAGATGAACTCCCAATGGTGCAAAATTCTGTGATATTAATTTGAGTTTTTGGAGCATTGGATTCCGAGGAGCACAATGGTTGTAAAATGGTGCGCTGACTATTATTACTTAGGATTTCTAGCTAATTTAGTATAGTGCCAAAAGTGACTTCCAACTAACATAATGTTGCTAATGGAATGAATGTGGATCGTAGGTTAAAAGCATTCACTAAAGGAGTAACTTTGATTAGCCTCAAAACAATAGATCATTTCCTATTACAAGTGGTATCAAAATAGAAGGACAAAAATGCATAGACTAAGAAAGCCTCGTCGTCTTCATTGCCATGGGTTGGTGCCCGAATGGGGAAGCCATGTGTGTGCATGCCACAATGGAGGGGTTTCGATCCACACCGAGACGAGGGTGTAGATGAGTTTTGGTTGAGGCGAATATAACGGTTATGTATGATTAAGGATGGGGATCTCTCTTAATCCGCCTTCGAGCTTTGGAAAAAGGTTTCGTACTATCCATCATATATAAATGGATTGATTGACTCGCGGCACTAATTTATAAGGATTGATTATCCTCTCCCTTAATAATAGATTATTATGTAAGAATATTTCTTATTGGACTTCTATTAATTGATGATTGTATTAAAAATAAAACGGTCTAAATTAATACGGTTAATGAGACAAGACTTATCAGGCCTATTTGTTTGACCCACTATTGTTAAAGCCTTGATGTTAACAGACGTGGTCTGACAGCTGGTGTAGGCCCACTCTAGAAAGCCCGTGATGGGAGGGCTCCTAGGGTTATATTTATTGATGGCTAGGTCCCCTCTCCACTCCACGTTATTGATATTTGCTTTCCCATTAAGCTGTCAACTGTCGGTGTGAGAAGGAGAGGAAGACCAAGCCTGAAGTGTTGATTTGAAGTGTTGATTTGAAGTGTTGGGTAAAGTAATTCTAATTCTCATGTTATTAGGTGTTCCAAATTCATGGTGTGATTCTGACTCCTTAAAATTATTTCTTACATACTTAAGATTGAGAATACGAAGGAACAGAGAGATGGAGGAGGCGTGTTTGCCTAAATATTGCATATTGCATCAGTTTCTCTATCGAGATTCTGTCTTTATTCATCTTCCCCACTTCCTCTTCTCAGATGTCAAATAATTCCATCGCTACCAACAGCCGTGATTATCCTTTTTCCACTAATCCGGCAAACACGCCTCCATTATCTCTCTGTTCCTTCGTATTTTCAATCATAACGGGACGGATTTATCCTATCCGATATAGTTCGAATTTGGGCTGAACGGATTCGGTAACTGGATTATGCAATCCGATCCGAATCCGACCCGTTATTGACTTCTGCTACCTTTGTAATTTGGGCCAGATTTCATTATATTGGGCCTCCGTCAAATTCTGGAACAAACCAGAATCAAAAGGTTGTTTCTCCCTCGTTGCTCTGCAAAAGATCGTCTCTCTCTCTCCCTCACAAAAAGTATTATACGGTTTTGTTAACCTTTCAATGGAGAAATCGACATCTGAAACTGAAGCAACAACCCTGCTGGAATCGTCATCAGCGTTTTTTTCTTCTTCTTCTTCTTCTGTATCCCCATCCATGGAAGATTTGATGAAGCTGTTGTGAGGGAAAACTGACTCTCAACGCCTAGCTGGCCTTCTTTTACTCACAAAATTTTGTGACAAAAAGACCAAAATACCATTCTCAAAGTATACGACGCAATTGACTCCATTTTCCTCCACCGCCTCTTGCTCACTGGTATGTTTTCGCCTATACCCTTTTTCCTTCTATGGCACAGTTTTATTGTCAAGTTTACCTTAAAGTTTTTATCTTTTTTTACAGGAATGGGAAAAGGAAATGTTGGAGGCGATAATGCCAATCGAGAGGCTTACTTGCGCTTGTCCGTTACGGTGCTTGCAGCCTTTGCCAGTGTTAATCAGGTTGCTGCCACTGATGAGATGCTCTCTAAAGTCCCGCTTTTTGTGGAGGTTCTGTCCAGCGAGTATGTAATTCTACTACTCTCTATATTTTTCTTCTTCTGCTGGGTTTTATATGTGCCAAGGAAAATTTTGGTAATGAGACTTCTCTATCTTGAAATTCACACAGTATCTCTGGCAAATGCTTGTTTGTTTTGACTCTTGTAAATGAAATAGCCCGACCAAGAGATTCTGGTGTGTTGTAGTGCAAGATTTTAGTTGAGTATTTGCATGTCGAATTCACTTTAAGTTGATGCTATTGATATGCCTAGTTAACTATGTCTACTGGTATTAGGCTCACACTTTTGCATGCTGTGAACGATTGAATGTTTATTTGGAATTGCAGATTTGGTTCATCTCTGAGTGAGGAGTACTATGAATTTCTATTTTTGGTATCCACTGCTCGCGAGAATGGTGTCATAACCTTGTATAAATCCGGAGGCATGAACATTCTAGCATCCCAGATGCCTACATTACCTGATGGTAACTAGATTAAGTCAATTTGAAATAATAGACGTTTGGTGTTTTGCTCACTATGTTGATCATTTGATAATATACTCTGTTTTATGATATTGATAATGGTGATATCCATATAATAAAGCCCGCTGGTGCTTGGCCATTTCTTAGCTACAGTGGTATGCTATGGTCCTAATTGAAACATAAAAACTGTACGCTTTGTAATACTTTAGTCAAACATTTGGTTGGTCAGTATCTCATGCTAATGTGGCACAGGTTCCCATGTGATGGAGCTTGCTATGAAGCTTGTTCAGTTGATTATTAGTAGTCTGCCTGCTGAAAAAGTCTACACTGATCACCCATTGGAGCTATCAAAGATGGTTAATCTTTATCTCCCTATCTTATCTTGCTATGTTTTTCATATTGTTCTGAATTTTGAATTGGTCCATTTGTTTGTTTCAGGTAGTTGCAATAGCAAAGCAATTTGCTATGCTGCACAATGCTTTGAAATTTGAGGCGCTTCACCTACTCTTGACTATATTTTCTTCAAGTTTTGCGGTACGGCACTTCTTTTTCTTATCATCTAAGAAAGTTCTATTATAGATATAATTATCAAGATACGCAAAATTCAATACATTTGGGTATCATTTTTTCCATAAGCAAGACGTCCTCCGTGATATTAAAAGAAAGTGCATGTTTTTTCATCTTTCACACTATATTTAACCGCGAGTTCCTACTTCTTGGTGACTGATCATTTGTATTGATTTACTGCCACGACATGTTTCTAAAGCCTAATGAACTGCTAACATGTCTAGCATGGCCTATAGTTATTTATCTTCCAATTCACTTATTCTGAATCTTAATGTGGCTCCTTTTCTTGATTTCTAGGGAGCTTTTAGTCCATTTCCCCAGTCAACAATGTGTACCGATTGGTCAACTAGCATACGCGTTGGTGTCATGGATGTTCTACAAAATCGAGTAGGTATACTCACTTGAAAATACACTTTTGTGTTATCTTTAATTAAAACAGTTATCATATACTGTCATTGTACTAGTTTTTGTATATAGGCTAGATATGTTCTCCTTGTATCCTGTTTGAAGCTCTCATAAATTGTCTTTCATCTGCAGCTCCTGCTAAGAAACTTCAGGCTCTTGTTCTTGATGAATGTGTCATATCCATTGTCGGTAAAGATTGACTAATTCAATCAGGAATCTTAGGGGACACACATAGTTCTTGCCCTGCTGATCGGTGACTTTTAAACTGAAACATTTCATTTTTTACTTTCTGATCTTTTTTCTTTTTGTTAAGTATACTTGTCCTAGTTTAACATAGCTCATTTTGCTTTCCTTGTCTTTCTCCAGGTTATACTGCTTATTTTGGAGTCATTTAGGGTTGAAATTGCTGTAATTTTAAACGAGCTAGCATACTTAAAATATGAAGCTTCTAAGACTTCTCCTCCAAATGCTAAAACTTTTCTTATAAAACTACGGAATCTTGATGTTGCCTTTATTTGGTAGAAAGGATTATCAAACTCATCTCAAATTTTGGGGAAAATGAAGGTATGTGATCCTATACTCTCTATCTTTTTAATAATGTAAGAAAATTCCAAGGTCCACTATGTTATTTCGTTCAAGAGAAGTTATTATGAGACGATCAGAGAAGGTTTGTACCACCAGGCTTCTGTTAGGTAGTTAGTGGAATTGAACTTTTATGCTCATCATATAAGAGATGGACAGAGAAACTTTGAGACTGGTAAAGATTGTGCCTATAAATTGATGAGTAATGTTTATTTGCTTGACTGAGGGCTAGTGATAGTACTGATACATCAAGCTCTTTGCTTTTAAATATACATTTGTCTGAGTAACTCTATTCTTGTTCATAGAGAAATCTGTCGACGACAAGTCGTTTCTTGTTTAATTTCGTATAAAATATACAGTTCTGCATTGAAGTCTTCAACTTACACTTGACAACTACCAATTGTGTGCAGAATCAAGTTCAATTACCATCATTAGTGAAACAACCTTCACCAAGATCATCGGCGGGCTTCATGAAACAATTGGTGTTGAACTTGATTATTTGCAGGATGCAAAGGTAAGAATTTCTCTTTCATGGACCGAATCAGCAACTGTTTATTTTGATTACATTTTCTCCACAGGATCATGGTGAAAGGAAACCTTTTAGCTTCTGTCAGAATAGTTGGGAGGTAACTTCTTTCACTCCTCACCTCTTTGTTATTTGTGGTTGTCCTCAGTTAGATATTCATGATTTTGCTATCATTGGACTATTAGAGTTTTCTCAGTTTTTTATGACATGCTTCTTGTTGATAGGAGAAAAAATGATATCTTATTATATTTCTTAGTACAATACCGCGGACTTATATATAGAGAGGAAATGGAGAAAATAGAAACCAATTAGGATAAGGACTCTAATCCCAACCTATAAATAAATACTAATCCTATCCAACATCTACTAAATAAATATTCTAACACTTCTGATTTGGTAGTGTGCGTCAGCTTCTTAACAGAAGAGACAAATTTTGCTGAACAAATTAAAATAAACAATTAAAGGCATGGACTATGGCAAACAACTTTTGCAAGAAGCTACCGTATACTCTATAGATGTCATGAAACTAGTAAAGCATAGAGTAAAAGTTTAATAATGGCTCACATTTGAAGAAAATGATAATCACATTATAAGATTTCAGAACAAAAAAAAAATTAACTTGCATAAGAGCGGTTGCTTTTCTTATTTATTGTTTGATGTTGTAGATTATCCTAATACTTAGCAGTAACTTTGCAGCATGATAGGGGTAAAGACCAACTTAATTAAACCAGGCATATTTTTGATATTGCACCCTATATTGTCGTTACAGCTATCTTGCAAAAGCTCCCAATGCATGCAATGAGAATGTGAAGGAACTTCTTGGTTATATGCTGTCAGTTGAAGCACAAGATGAAACTAGGTTTGACATATCTCATGATACTAAATCTAAATTATTCCCGAGTTTTGGGGGACCGTTTTGCATTATTTACCTACCTTTTCTATATGGTTTCAAATGGCAGAACTTTTTGTTGCGTCTCCTTTTTGCTCCCTGTGCTATGTCAAATAACATCAAGGATGATGGATGTAAAGAATTCGCCTCCAGTGGGGCTTTTGGAGTTGTAAGAATTTTTTTCATGTATTTTTTGTTCATTTCCCTTCTCAATATTGGTTTCTTTTTATGACAAAGCACAATCCTTTTATTTACATGATGGTCTCCTGATAATCATGTTGTTAAATTGTCGTTTTCATATCTAAATGTTTATGTGACATGCACATACATCTTGTATGAGATGGTTTAATAGCATTTCAAAAATCTTCCTTTTATTGAGAGCTTGCATATGAACCCCTTCCATATTTTTCCCAGGTTGTTGAGTACCTTAGTTCTTTGATCTATTCAAGCAGCTCAAAGACTGAAGATTGCATATTATTGGCATGTGATACAATATTGAATTTCCTTTTGAAGGTATAACCTGTTGCTACATTTCAGTTATGATTTAAGGAGATCCAGGTATTGGAAGTCTGACTTTCCATTTCTTTTTATGAGCAGAGAGAGCATCTTCGCATCTCCTTGGATAATTCTGCTTTTGTCAGGCTTTTGCAGGCTTTATCACGTTGGACAGGTACACTTGTTCACATTTTTTATTGCTACTGAACCACAAGGATCAAATTCCTGAATTTCTCCTTCAATTTCCTACATGGTTATGCAGAGAATACCGATGACCTGTTAGTTGTCATGATGGCATCAAGTATATGCTCGTTAGTACTTGATTCAACCTCCTATAAAGCATCCCGATTTTAGCTCTAAGAATCTGATTGCTCTATGTCATCTAATGAAGAGAAGTTTGGTGACCTTTGGTCAGATAATCTGCATGGTGTCGCCTCCTCTCTCTCATATAGTACGATGTCTTTGTAGCTGTATAGAAACTATTTTGAGCTGTCGAGGTGTAACATTCATTTTGAAAGATTATTCACAATGTTTCATTTTGGACGATTACCTGTTGAAGTAGCCAGGGCCCGGAGAGGAACGGTATGTGATGAACAAGGTTCAGATCTGTTAATGGATCGTCATCCGCTCTGATACCATGAAAGCTATTGGAGAAGACATGGTTTGGGGGAAGGTTTTCTTATTATTCACTGTAATCTTATGTTACAATTACACAACTAAGTACAATATATACTACACTAGAGAATCCGTATATACATGGTAAGCTAGCAAAGAGATAAAACCAAATCCCTAACAAACTCCTAAATTATTCGCTTTCCTAACAATCATGAATTTAGAACACAAACGGTTCGAATCACAGCTTGGGTGTGCGTGTGTTTAAAAAAAAAATTTAGAACACAAATATAATTGAGAGTATTCTTGCCTATTAAATTAAATCTAACATTTATCGATGTCGTTGGGCAATTTCACATGATATTTCATCGACTCTTTTGACTAGATCTTTCTTTTATTCTCTCACAGACAGTTTGAAGCTTATATTAAAAAACAGATATCAAGAATGTGGAGTGAAAAGAAAATCTAACCACGATAAATAAAACCCTACGAGCCTCCCATCACAAGCTTTCTAGGCATACACCAGCTGTCATTTGTTAAACCATGGATGCTAAAAACTTAACGATAAAAAGTTAATTAAATGATTTAGTCGGTCTTGTCTCATTAATCGTATTTATTTAGCCAATCTTATTTCAATATAATCATCGATCCATAAAAGTCCAATAAGCAATATTCTTCTTATACACCAAATTTGCAGCTTATTTGTACTCGTAAATATTTTCGATATCAGTTAAATAGTTCAACTCTAAACTAGGTCAATTAGATATCTCATGTTTGAGTCCAAGTTCAAAATGTCACATATAAATGCACACATCGAAATTAAATTTCAATTATGTGTTACTGTGTATTATAAGCAATCAATAGGCAAACACAAAAGGGAACAAATGTCACACGCAAGTAAGAACAAATTGACATTTCCTTTTTAAATCTATGTTCAACTATATGAGATATCTATCTTCTGTTACTCTGTACAAAACCAGTATATGTTAATATGAAACAAGAGCCAATTTAGAAGATGAAGCAGCTGAAAGGCCTTGAAGCATTTTGATCACTTCAACAGTGTCATCAAGGTAATATTTAGCCATACTAGGTTTTTGCCCCACGGTGCAGGCGAAAACCTCAGCACTTTCCGGCAACAAACGGTCTGCAACGGAAGTCGCAATGGCCTCAAACATGTCCTCATCGGACCTGTCATCGCCAATGCACAAAATCAGATCCGTATTTCTCATCCTTTCCATCAAATTCTTTACAACCATGCCTTTGCTCACACCCTACAGAATCACATCAAAAGACATAATATCAGGAACACATATTTTCTTGTTCTTTTGTTGGGTAAAATTACAATGGCAGACCCTGAGGCTTGAGATAATTACACAAACTTCCCCTGACGTTTTAGAAATTACAGAAACTTCCCTCCGAGGTTCGGCAAAATGCACGCATGCCACTAGTCACAATTCGGCTATTCATCAAAAATAAGAAAAGATATTTTCAAATTTCATCGATCCAAATGTAACATAAATTCTTCGATGCCGGTAATTTTTGTAATTTCTCAATCTTCAAGGGAGGTTTGTGTATTTAGTTTAAAAACCATAAATCATTGATAATCCTAAGCTAATTCTTTATAAAAATCCATACCTGTGGTTTAACCTCAACTATCTGCTGTCCACTTTTGACAACAACAGGATCATTAGCAAGCACACTTTCCAAATGATCAAGAAGTTCTTTTGCTTGCCATAAGCCAAAATCAGGATCAGCTTCTTGATGATGCCAAACCAAAGCACTCTCCTTCTGCTCTATTGACGAACCATCGGTTGCCTCAGTGTAATGCTCCATCACCGGCAATGCTATCTTCTTCCACTCCAAATCCACTGCCAACCCGCACGATTCCCACTCGGAATCTTCATTCCACCTTAAAACATATGTAAAAACAAATAAATAAGCCCGCCACATATATTTCAACCAAGAAAACACAAATCCAAGAGCTTTACTAGAATTACCTGTTGAAGTAGCCGTGTTCGGCTGACAGGCCGAGGCGTCCACACTGCGAAAACCATTTCCCCAGAGAATCTCTCCCTCTACCACTCACAATAAAGACAACATTTTTGGGATCATTGCATAAGCTGTTGAGGACAGAAATAACTTCCGGGCTCGGAGTTTTATCAACCCTATCCTGAGGCATCATCGTACCGTCATAATCAAGAAGTATAAGCCGACTGTGCGTATTTTTATACGCCGACACAATGTGATCAACTGAGAGCTTCCTAAAATTCGGCCCCAAAGCAACGACTCTCGAATTCAAACCAAATCCTATCCCCCAACATCTCTTCCTATAATGCTCGGAACAAGCCCTTTCGAGATCCTGATCGAAGCTCTTGGACCAATACGAAACATCATGAGACACAATGTACTTATAATG
>JBBMKE010422826.1:0-10819 GCA_037834125.1 Lippia alba | reverse complement strand
ATAAACCTCGTATAAAATCATCAAATTCACGTAATAAATTCATAATAATTCATGCAACACATAATTCATCAAGTACACAATACATAAGAAGCATAAAGGAAGAAAAAAGTTCATGAAAAATACAAACGAAACGAAAACGAACCAAAAAGAAAAAGCACTCCGAAAACGAACTAAATTTAAATTTCATTTTTCAAGGCTCAACTGCATTCATCAGAAAACATATCTTTTTAATTTTAGTTTATGAGTTCTTTTGTTATTTAAGCCCGCTCAACTCTATTTATTGAAAAATATATATATTTTTTTAGTTTATGTGTTTCTTTTTTTTTGGGGGGGGGGGGAATTTAAGTAGACTCAATTCTATTCATTAAGAAATTAAATATTTTTTTTACTCTTGTTTTATGCATGTATTGATTCTTTTGTAATATAATCTATAACGACTTATGAGACTATTGAGATCATTCATGTTGAAATGTGTTTAAATGCATCATCCAATTAACGGAGAAAAATGTCACTATTATGCTAAGTTGTTCCCTAAAGATTGCACGAGTATATATACTTTCTCTTTTAATCGTGATCCAGTTCAACATCATTTTGAAATCCTTATAAAATTCTAAGTATAATATATCCATGCAATTGAGGCTCTATTTGAAATCCTTATACATGGTTCTTCTAACTCCTGTATAGCATAGCATCCGCCATCTCTTTATAGTGCATTTTGACGTTATTGATCTCTTGTGCTTGTTCGTGGTGTAACTTTGATGTTTGATATGGGAGGATTTCATAGGCTGGTCATGCATGACACAATTAGTCAGAGGAAGACGAAAGCCCCCACTCTTTCAAGTGTTTGTTCTCTTACACCAACTTCACAAGAAGGTACACTTTAGTTTTTCCGTGCATTTAGTATTTTCAAATAGTTTAAAAACAAGTTATTCTACTACATATTGTTGCACAAATTAAATATCCTCTTTCGGTTAATACCACCCTCGTTTTTGCCTTATCATCCTCCTCTTGTTGTTGATAATTTTATTGCTATTGAATTCCTTATGGAAGTGCTAACTCAAGCGTATATATATTCAGGCAATCAAGTCCTGGTGTGCATCAATTCACGAATGCACTGAAACTAGGAAAACAAGCTGCTCCGATCCCAACTGAAAGTCACCGGATTGAGCTCTGAACCTCTGGTGTTGCTTTATCTGTTCATTGGAAACATTTTACAGAAACAAGGTGTGATGACTGTGATGAGGGAGAAATGGATGATAATTTTATAACTGGCTTTAATCCTTCGTGTGACAATGAGATACAGGGTGTAATCGGAAGAACGTCAAAAAAGCTTATAACTGAGAGATGGACATAATGCTTGGGATATATATTAGCAAAATGGCAAACTGATGCATGAATGAATGATTGTTTGATCTCAAAGTTGTATAAGGAAAAGGTCATAATTCTTCATTTATTCTACATAGCGATGCTGCAATTCTCGGTACCATTTTTATGTGCTGCATTTAGGGGTTTTTTTTGATGTGACAGACTAAGTGCCGCACTTAGTGTCTTTATGTGTTGCTATACAAAACATCCGACTCTTCCTATGATTGAGAATCGATCCCCAATTACATTATATAACTAACACTTCCCTACAAAATATAAAAAAAGCAGGCAAATATGCAGTCAAATTCAATTTTGATTTAAATAAATGTTTAGTAAAAATATAATTATTCTAGCTTGTGATTAAACCACATAAGAAGTTTTATGTGCTGCTTCCTTCATTACATGATTCTGAAAGAACTAAATACTATTACATACGGATGATACGATGGATGTAGCGCAAAAAGTTAGAAAACTCACCATGTCAATTTCGGTCCAGTCTACTATTAAGCCCAAAAAGTACATATACATAGGGAAAATTGTGTTTTGGTTTCGTACTCTCACTAGTTTATTTAAATGAATTGTGTTCTCATCTCATTAGTTTATTTTAAATTTTATTAAATTGGTTGGCGTTTGTGGCAACTAGCAACGGTTTAAAACGAGTCCTATAATGCAATTTACCCACTATACATAGTCAACAAGCAAAAATGTAATCTGTCCCTATACATAGTCAACCAACCACATTTGAAAATGCAACGCTTTAAAAGGACACCTAATAAAATGCAATTTGCCGCTATACATATTCAACCAACCAATTAAATTTTAGGGGGTTCGATTTTTTTATACGAATATGCTTGTTGCTTGCTATATATTTTGAAACTAGTAATTTTGGCATACTCATTTCGTGTACAAATTATAAAATTCTTTAGTTTAAAATATATTTAAATTAATTTTTATATTAATATTGATGGTGACGATCGGAAATGGTTTTGGAAGAATCAAACATCAATCACTTAATATTTGTTGAAGGGGAAGACCACAACAGACGTATAAGCCTCAGTAACTGGGTTTCCTATAGAGCGTGGGTTCTTCCAGCTAGGATAACACCCAAAATGCAGTGAGTATGCGAAGGAAATGAAGTTGTGAGCAAAAGCTTGAGAAAGCTGTTATGGTGTTTTTCCCAGTTCAATGTGAGAGTGTATGTCTTGTTGATGAAGAAAAAGACTTAGAGAATGTGTGGGAGAATTCTCATATATAGGTTAAGGGTGAAGACCCTTTGGTAATCTTGTAGGAGTTGTCCCAAAATAGTGTTGCCCTAAACGCGTGGCGGTCTGGGAGGACATGAAAGTGCTTACTCTGAGTTGTACCCTAACCGTATATAGGTGGTTGTGGGTGTCAGAAGTGAGTGCTCTGGAGAGCTAGAGTGTCAGCGACAGTTGCGGTACTGTTCTCCCGAGCATTGAGATCCTCTGGCACAGTTCACCGAGCGTGATGATGCTCGGGAAGGGCTTCATGGCAAGGATGATGGAAGGTTGGACCCTGCGAGCGTATTGATCCCGAGGGTCGCAATTCCTGGGGGGAGTACCTCAGTAGGAAAGAGGACCTCGCATGCGAGAATACTATGGCGAGGGTCAGATGTCTGTGCGTCAAGTGAGTCCATGGGACGAGTCCCTTCCAGAAACAAGATGGAGGAGAGAGGCTGGAGCTTAATCACGAGGCCATTTTCTCGAACGTCAGGCGTTGGGGTTCTCTGGCTCCTAAGGTGATCCTTTAAAATCGTGACACGTGCACGGTTGAGACGTGAGCGTATTTTAGACCCATCATTTTGCCCCCCAAATTTTGTAGTGATGCTCGAGCACACCATAGAATTTCAAAAGTCTTGGCCCTTTTTTTTGAGAATATGAGAAGGTCAACGAAACAATTTTTTTTTTAAAAAAAAATAATAATGAAACAATTGATTGCATATTAATTCCAAGGGCATTTTTCTTTTAAATGTTCCTTGTTTTATAATGCCGCATCTTAAGAAATGCAAAATAATTTTATATCATAATCATTTGTTGTATACTTATCAGGAATTAGATCGCCTTACTTTTTAAGTATATAAATTCTGTTTGTTTAATAATTTTCTTCTGGTTTCATTGCAATTTCGATAATGGCAATGGAAAAGAAAATTTGAGGGTACTAAATAAAATAAATATTCTTTATTATGAAGAAATTATTTTTATTAATAACATTACTCATTTGGATTTATATAGATAAAATTCAAATAGTATTGTCAGAGATCTAATCAGAAATAAAACTAGATCTGATTGAGATTATAAGCAAATTCCCAATATTGTGAATAAAGTAAAATTAGAATTAGACTTGTAATTTGATTAGAAATAGAATCCCAACCAAATTCCTATTAAATACAACATCGATTATATCTTTATACGCAAGAAACAAAATATATAATATATACGTGATTACTCTTTGGCCGGAGAAATAAACACACATAGGAAATTAAACATGCAAAATAGATACCGATTCCGTCGTCTATATATATAAATCCTCTTCATAATCACGAATCATTCATATTTCTTCATAGCACACTTTGAGATGTTCATATTTTTTCATAGCCTTCATAAATTCGTCATATTTCTTCATAGCACACTTGTTCATATTTCTTCACGGTCTTCATAGAGTTTTTTTATCCTTTGATATGCTCATCTATCCAAAATCTTGTACGGGGCTTCTATTGATTGGAAGGTCTAAGTTTCTTCAAGGTATGTAACAATATTATTTCATCTGTTTTTTTATTGAAAAAGTTTGAAAACAAAATTTCACTAAATTTGCTAAGAATTACTGAAAATTTTCTGAAACAAATAGCATAAAAAATCAGTACTTCCATTTTGTTCTATTCTATTTGAAGCTATAAATTAAATGCACAGTTTCCCTTCAAACTTAGCTCCTGATATTTTCCTCTTTTTTTGGGTCTTTTTGGATCTTTGTTTGCTTGGCATAATTGAATCTTTTCTTAGCTGTGTTTCTCGATAAATTCATTGATTTTTTCTGGAAAAGTTATAATTTCCAGAAAAGCCGTTTTCTTCGCTGTAAATTTATTGATTTTTTCTGGAAGAGTTATAATTGCCAGAAAAGCCTGGTGAATTTTTAATTTTGGTATTTTTTTTTTTGGTATATTGTATTTTTGGTGTACTTTTTTGGTGTATTGCAACTTTGGGTTTTCTGGTTTTGAGAAAAGCGGAATCACTCCGCAAGTAAAAGCGGAATCACTGCAGTAAATAGTGAAAATCGTGCATCCCGCTCCTGACTTATCATGATTGCAATGTACGATTTTCACTATTTGCTACAGTAATTCGGCTTTTGGTAAATACGGAATCACTATTTGCACAATAATTCCGCTTTTCTCAAAATCAGAAAACCCCAAAATTATAAAAAAAATACACCAAAAATACAATATACTAAAAAAAAGTACTAAAATTAGAAAAAAACCCGAAAAGCCATATTCTTCAATCTTGAAAGAAAACACAGTTTATTCTTGGACCTTACTGCTAAGGAACACATAAAATTCTAAGAAACATATGGCATTATCACGAATGAACAAGCAAACTTACTATAGGCACGATCAAATGTCCTTTTTGTTTATTTACATCAAAAGGCTAAAAACCACTGAAATGAACTAGTGATTAAAGTGCACTTGACACAGCTCTTAAAACTGAGATTTTCCATCCTACTAAGACCCTCTAATCAATATCAATTATCAACTGAGGTATGAATGAACAGACTAATGTCGCACTAAACAAGTAAACAAGCAAATATCTACCAATTCACCATTTTTGATGCCTAACGCTGATCTTTGACGACACACAGTCAATAGAATCCCGTCACAGCAATCTTGGATAGTTGGGCATATCCGAGGGTCAAAAGAACCGTCAGAATGCCATTGCAGCAGGGATAGTACTTATTCCCGGCGGAGCTCATCTTCTCTCTTGGGTAATCTGGGCTCAGCGGCATCTTCTCTCTTGGGTAATCTGATTCTGGGCTCAGCGGCTGCCCTGAGCTGTTGTTTTCCGGCGGTGGCAGAATGATGCCATCTCCGCCATAGACCGATAAATCGAAAAGTTTCCCGACGCCATGCATTACGAACGCAGCATTGGAGAAGACATCAGGTAGTAAGATTGGCGAGTTGTCTACCGTGAAATTCGTACGCGAGTTGTTTGTGATGACTATGAACTTGTTCCCAAGCATAGTCGAGAGGCGGGTTTTAACGGGAAATTTCTGTAGGTCTGCGAAAGTGAGGCGATGTGGGACAATATGATAAAGCAAGAGGAAAGGGCTGATATTAACTCTGCCGGGATTCAAGATGGCCTTGTTTGGGACGAAGAAGGTGGCGGCCAGAGGGATGTCGGTAGAGGTGATCCCTAGATTCCACCCCAAGAAGTCGCTGGATCCGATAAGCCCGTCGATGATGTTGCGCAGCGGATTTTGCCGATTATCTTGAATCGGTGGTGGAGTCGTCTGTGAACTGCGGCCTGGCGTTTTCCGCTGCGGAGTTGGTGGTGGTTGTTGATGCCGGCGCTTTGGGGGAAGGTTGTTGGATGGTGGTGTCGATGCCCTTGACGGTGGCGGCGGTGCAGGACGATGGTGTGAGTGCCGGTGGTGTTGATGGCGGCGGCGCTTCGGGGGAGTGGAAGGGATCAGAGGGATGGTGGGCGGCGGAGGTGGTGGGGTCTGTGAAGTGGGGCTTGGTGGTAGTGGGCGGTGACGGTGGTGTGAGCGTTGATGGCGCCGCCTTGGCGGTTTTGGGGAAGAGGGAGGGGGAGAGTTGGAGGGTGGTGGTGGTGCGGTTGACGGTGGCGGAGGGATATCTGCGGCGGAGAGGAGGTGGAGGTTGGCTGCGGTTATGAAGGTGGCAAAGAGGAGAAGATGGAAAGAAAAGTGCCTCGCCGCCATTGCTACAGACTCACCGGAAAATGGAGTTGCTACAGCCCTATTTATTTTGGTTCAGGGGTTAACGGCGCCGTTGGAAGAAACAGTTTTTCTTGACACAAAGAGGACATTTCTTGGAATTGGTTATGACGGCGCTCTAACACCGTTAGAAGAAAGATGATCTTTCTTGAAATTGGTTATGGTTTGTTTCGTCCCTCTCAACTATTTTCTCTGACTATTTTAACTGATTTAAAACCATTTTCAAATGGCTTTACTCTATTCATTAAAAAATATTTCTTTTTAGTGTGTTGATTTTTGTAATTTCAAACCATAATTTGTTTAAATGTATCATTTAATTAAGAAAAAAAATGTCCCTACGTATATTATCTTGTTCCCTCAGAACTTGATACAGAAATTTTTGCATTTACCATTTAACTTTTAGTAAAATTCTTCATTTGTTTTTCTAATACATGCTTCTAACTCCTGTATGGCAAAGCCATTGTAGTGTATTTTGGGGTTTATTGAAAGATTCAAACCAGTATTCGTAAATTATTAAATATCTAAGTTCTACAGGTCTTTCTTTACTAAAATATAATTAATGTTGTGTTTTCATTCAATTATTTATATATATGGTTGAATATATATTCTAATTTTGAATTGTATCACATTTACGTAAACATAATAACATAATTTTTACCAAATTTAAGAGTCACCAACTTAGATTATGAATTGTTAAACTAATTAATAATTATTATATATGTATAGTTAATAAAATTGAAATAAGATTTATTTGAATGATGAGTAATTTTAGTTCGGGTCAAATTCAGTTAGATTTGTGAAAATTTTAGGGATAATGACAAATATGAGATGCAAGAATCATTAATCTTAACTTACATAGCATAAATGGTTGTATGAGATGACAAATGGTTGTATTCTCATTGTACTTATTCTTGGATTCGTTGGTGAATAAATAAGATGAGGTCCTCCTTAATAACCTCACGATCGTCTTGACCGTTCCCCCCACCCCCAACAAAAAAAGCAAAAAACTTGCATAGCATAAATAAAGTACTCATTATAAATAAAATACTAATAAATCATTGATTTACTTGAATATTTTCTTTAATGTTTCATAACTATTCTAAATGATGAAAGAACAATTTATACACATATTTTTATGTCAAATAAAATCAACTCGTATGATCAAAATAGCCAAATTTGAGCTCAAACTCTATGGTTTCTGACTCTTTAAAGAAGTGCAACCAAATCTTATATAATTTGCACTGGTAAAAAGTAATATTGCCATTCACTTACTCGTAAACATTCTTTTCTTTTATATATATCTACTTTTTTTTATGTCCCGGTACTCCAAGTGTGCAATATAACGACCCTCATCATTCATAAGTCGGAGATCTGAACTTGATATGACGGCCTTTCTAGTCCAATACAACAATTTTGATTTGAACCTAATATAAGACCTTTCCAGTTCAACTTATTAATTCTTGCAAACTCAATTGTTTTATTCACATGACGAATATTTGAACGCAATATGACGACTTTTTCAATCAACTTGCTCCATTCACAAGATGAAGATTTGAATTCTAGACTCTGCTTAGAAACTTTATATCACATTCGGCTTGACCAAATGACATTTTTTAAATTATAAACTATTTAAATAGTCACTTTTATGTGAAAAGTATCTGTTTAAATTCTATTATTCTTATTTACTACAAGCAACTTTCCTTTTACAATGCATTGTCCATATTCATCAATATCTCCTTGAGCATTATATATATATATATTTTTTTCTGTGGTCTTTTGATGCACCAATTTCAATCCCAACAACGCTTCTGTAAATGGATCTTAGCATGCATAAAAGATCTAAAAGCTAACCCACAAGAGAACTACAACACAACCAAACAAAACAATCCAATCTTACATTTATTATTTATTATATATAATTAGGAATAATTAATTCAATTACAAAAAGTAATAACACTCGTAATTAAAAAATTATGAAAAATATTGTGAGGTCAAAGAAGAATTAAAAAAAAAAACTACAAAGGTATTTCTGTACTTAGCTTGGAGGTTAAATATCAAAACATTCATAACTCAGAAGTGAGAAGATATTAGTAATGATACTACCTGAAACGCATAAAATTGTCAATTAAAACAGAGATATATTGAACTCAAACAATAATTACTTGAAATTAAAACTTACTAACTCAAAAGGAGATTACTCTTCTGTCACACCACTTACACTGGACATTGGAATCAACCTTTCCAAGACTACGCACAAATATATATATTTCTTATTTAGTTGTGATACAGTATAACATCCTTCTGAAATGCTTATAGAAATTCTAAGAAGTTGTTTATTTTGATTGTATTCAATCTATTGGATTTGGATTATAAAAATAAAAAATTTAATAGAATCGATTAACAGAAAAAAATAAACTTGTTTACTTTTATTGTTTATAAGCAGATTATTTAGCAATAGCTTTCGAAAGTTGCAATATATTCTATTCTTTTTAAACTTAATTACAAGGTCTTACTTTATCTCATAGGTCTCAGTCCCTTCAAAATAAATAATTTTTTATAACTTATTAAATAGTTCATCTAATTAACCTTTTCTACAGGAGTATACAACTTCTAAGTATAATATATCCTGGCAATTAAGGCTCTATTTGAAATCCTTATACATGCTTCTTCTAACTCCTATTAATTCATATCCACTTGTTAAAATGCATCATTCTTTTTAAAGTTACTTTTGTCATGATTATTTGTTACAATTTCGATCACTTTCGACCTTCATTTTATAAAATGGGTAATGTGAGATAAATTTTTAATTGAACATTATATTTTGACATAACTCCCCTATTCTAAATTTATCCATACTAACTCTCCAATTGAGTTTATCAACTTTGCTTCACTACCTATTCTTTGCAATTTTACCAAGTTGCTCCTGAAGGCTATCACTTTTCGATCTTAAATGTATGTTGTATAAAAATTCAAAAATGCAGTACTTATATCCTATTATGTAGTATAAATTCATGAATTTGCGATTTTGGAACAAATCAACACATGTATGAGTTTAATAGTATGTTGTATGAAAGTCACATAATGTAGTATAAAAACTCAAGAATGCAGTATTTATATCGTATTATGTAGTATAATTTCATGGATTTGCGGTTTTGGGACATATCAACACATGTATGAATTTATATGTATGTTGTATGAAATTCATATAATGTAATATAAAAACTGAAGAATGCAGTAGTTATATCCTATTATTTAGAATAATTTCATGAATTTACGATTTTGAGGGTAAAATAGCCATTTTAAGTCAATGGGAAGCTAAATAAAATTATGAATCTTATTTGGAGAGTTACTATGAATGATTTTTATGTAGGGAAACTATCAAAAATCATTTCAAGCCACGGCAGTTTAAAATTATTGACCCTTTATAAATGATTGCATATTAATTTCGATATGTTGGCATTTTTCTTTTAAATTCTCCTTGTTTGAAAAATGCATTTAAGGTGTTCAAAATAATCTTATATCATAATCATTTGTTATAAAGTCATGATCATCATTCCTTTTTTATAATAGTAGTTTTATTAAATTAATAATTTTCTTTTGATTTCATTGTAATTTTAGTAATGGCGGCAATGGAAAAGAAAAATTGAGGAGGATACTAAACAAAATAAATATTCTTGATTATAAAGAAATTATTCTTATTAATTAATAATATTACTCGTTAGGATTTATGTAAATAGAATTCAAATTGTATTGACAGTGGTCTAATCAGATATAAACCGTAACCCAATGCGAATAAAGTAAAATTAGAATTAGACTTATAATTTGATTAGAATTAGACTTCCAACCTGCCAAGAACAAGTAAAAGAAGAAGAATCCTAACCAAATTCCTATGAAATACAGCATCAATTATATCTATCTTTTTACGCAAGAAAAAGAAACAGATTGATGGCTATATATCCTTAGGCTGGGAGAGGCTAAGATACATATTTTCATCCTTAGGCTGGGAGAAACTAAATAAGGTGGCAGTGGCGGCTGAGTCTGTGAGGTGGGGGTTGGCGGTAGTGACGGCGTTCTCCGGTGCGGTGGTGGAGTATGTGAAGTGGGGACTCACACCGGAAAATAGTATTGACACCTACCGCCATCCACACTTCACAAACTCCGCCGCCACCTTCGAGGCTTTTGGGGAAGATGGATATTTATATTTGTTCGGGGGCTGGGGCTTAGAAGAACGATAAGCTTTCTTCAATTTCTTGATATCTGTTGGCCTTCTCCAGCTTGATTTTTCGAAACTATTTTTGAGATTATGTAAAGGCTCAAATATACTCATTGAAAATGTTGTTTTATTACTTTTATTTTTTGTTCTTGATTTCAAATCTATGTAATTTTGATGTTGATTATTATTTTTTGTTGGGATTTTGATAATTTTATTTATCAAAATCTAATAATTATTGAATGAGAAAATTAATACTAAAGTTAATAATTAATAAAG
>JBBMKE010422816.1:0-10820 GCA_037834125.1 Lippia alba | reverse complement strand
ATTCTTTCCTAATGGGTTTATTTTGTGTTTAAACTTCTAAGAGTATGTTGATTAAAGGAGTTTTAATTCTTTTGGGGTCGGAGAAAAGAACATAAGAAGCATATTGCATTCACTTATTGGGAAACTTAATTATTAAAACAACAAAATCCGGAATCTAAGGAATTTATGATGCACGGGTATTTTTAAATATATCATTGTTGTCATGTCATATTGTATCAAACACTCGTGTCGAGAATTATATTGAACACTCCTCACATAAAAAATTTAAAGAAAAATAAAAATACATGTCTCCTTATCTATATCAGTTGTGGACCGTACCGATATGTGAAATTTATTCGTAGACTAATTATAGAAATGGGTCATAAAGCTATACAAGAAAATGTTAAATTTTATTTGGCCCACTTTATAATATAAAATTGGAAATTGTGCCTTTGAAGCCCATTATTTTCTATTGGACTTCTAGTCACCGGCCCAAATAGCAATCTCTTTGAACTACACCGAAATCGCCATTAAACACCCTACAACTAGGGCTGTCATTTGTCAATGGGTCGGATTCCATCCGAATCAGGAGATTTCGGATCCGATTCCGACAAGAGGATCAGACAACGGATTTGATTCCTATAAGATTCAAATTCATTTACTTTGAATCCATGCATAATCGGATCGGACTAGATTCTATTAAAAATCCAACTCGATTAGCAATAAAATTTAATTTTTTTATTTAACAAATTTAATATAAAAAATAAATATAATTGGTGGTGTAGGATTTAATAAAGAGGATATTTAACACCAAACATTTTAGAATTTGTTGAGAGGGAAGATCATCACGGGCTAGAGAGCCTCAGAAACGGGGTTTCCTTATGAGCGTGGGTTCTTCCAGCTAGGATAACACTTGTAGCATCCCAACGAAAGGCACTATAACCCGACACCGTGTAACGAAATAGAGAGTCCGCACACGTACCAAGCTACAACGAATGGGTGACAAACAAAAACCCAACCTACGCTAGGCTGTATCTAAACCCTATACAACAACATATGCAAAACTTGGATGCGGAAACGATGTGAAAAAATAAACTTTAAAAAAATCCAACATCAAACATTTCAAAACATTTCAAATACATTAAAATAACTACACGGGTTCAACTAATCAAGAGAACCTGTCCCGAACATCACACAACAAAACGGGTTCAATCTGGCACTAGAAGCCTATCAAGAAATAATTATAATGACACGTGTTTATCTAATCCAATCACCTGTCCCGTATTCAATACATAATAAAACAATGCATACTTATAATTATGTGCAATTATATCATACAAACTTACACAACCTCAAAATGCAAATGCAAAGTCTCAAACTAAAATACGGACTCAACTCAAGACTGACTCCAAAGACTGACTCACACCGCCAAGCTCGAACTCCAAAGCTAAACCTGCAAACTAAAAACATAAATAGGGAGGGGTCAGTCATACTGATTGAGTGAGGGCTACATACGTACGCGTACATGTGTATACAGAGCACAACACATAAAGTAAATTAAAATTCATGAACCGGGACGTAGTTTTTGCAATCTAAAACATTTTACCCGTGATAATAAATATATAGGAAAGAGTTGGGCCGAAGGCCAAAATATCCAAATTTTAGGTAATTATGAATCCACACCCGTTTCACGAACCAAGTTTATACTCACACACATATGCGACTCGGGGAGCACGAGTCCCAATCTAACCTTACTCCATTTATACTTAAACATGACACAAAATGCAAACGAAACAGAATCACACACACATGCCTCATTCTCCTGGTGATGGAAGGGTTGTGCATACCCTAACCATCCACACTAATTGTTAGGGTCGTGAGTTTCGCGACACTCACTTCCCAAGGACTCCATCCCCCACCTAACTCCTAGTGGGTTCTGCTTTGATCTTTTACTGTTGTGGAGACCGTACTAGGGAGTACCCGATGGCCCGCTGCCGTCCTGAGGCTCCTTTCGTACCATCTCCTAGGCCCAAGCAATACTCAGTAAATATAATTTCACACAGCACTCGCTAGACCAACAGACACACATATCACATGCATTCGTACTTATCATAATGTACATACATACCATACTCACATACTTAACCCACACGACGAATCAAAATCGGACTAAGCATACATAGGCTTATACATAGCGCTTCCACTTTTCAAATCAAATTATAAGACAAAGCCAACAAATACGTACTTCGCACATATCTACATATATACACAAGGCTTATAAATCGCATGCATTCAAAACGAGTACGTTGCAGTGGGGTATAACTACATCCTAACCTCACCTGGTACCAATAAGGTTGAAGACTAGCAAATGGTCTAACCCGGAACCTGCACAACCCACTTGTCACCACCTGGGGTGCACCTGAACAAACTGAACACAAACAAAGGACTTAGACTAAAAAATAAACCACTAAGACGCACGACAATGCTCAATATAGATAAGAGTCCACATTGTGCTTCTAAGGTGGTGTCGTGATCAAATTAGACATATTAATGCTCAAGCACTTAAGAGATGCATTCACGTATGTATGATTCAAATTGAAATCAATTATATGCAAATCAGAACCTTATATGATTTGATAAAATTATATTATACACTAGGACAAGTTCATGTGCACAATAAATGCAAATAAGAGAAATCAAAAGACAAAACAATTCAAATTATTTCATATTAATCCACATAGTACATAATCAATTCATATTAATTCATATATTGCATGCAAATTCATATTTATTCGAATAAATTATTTCTTACTTACAAAAGTTCCTAATTTAAATCATATAGCTTCATTCGATTCATATATCATGTTTTCATATAAAAGTTAACATAATAGCATGTTAGGAATTCATTTAAACCCACGGGGTTACATACCAAATTTCAATTCAATCATCGAACTATTCAAAGTTCATACAATTCATATATTTCATAATAAATTCAAATTCAACTTAGGAAATTAAACTTTAATTAAAAGAATTTCAAATTTAATCATTCAAGGCGTAGTAATTCGTCTTTAGGAAATTAAGATTATCATATTTGTTTATCTTATGCTAATATTTGATTAATTAAAGTTATTCAAATTCACATTTTCTCAAAATTACGCATACACCCCTTGTATAAGAATTATATTCAAACTAGTGGCATGAAAAAAAGTCACGAATTCATACATTTTATAATTCACTACATATTTGCAATTACAATACAATGCATATTCATTTAATTTATGTAGCATACAAGAATGAATTACATTTTAAAACAATCAACAACTAATACGATTTAGACACAATGGGGCTCAATTACAAAATCAAGAATCGATTCATATCACATTTCATTAATTACATCATTTCACATACGATAGATACAATTTGATCAACTAATCAAGCATAAACTATTTATTTACAATTAAAACAATTAAAACAATTAAATCATATAATTCCAAATACACAAATAAATTCATAATAAATCAATCGGGTATCGATTGACGAACGAAAAGTGGTATTGGACTCACCACGAAGAACCGAACCTGCTGTCTGAAAGGCGTCGGAACGCCGTCGTCAGCTCCTGCAGGGCAGCCACCATCAACCGCCGGACCACCACCTCCGATGGCTGGAAAATTCCTTGAGAGCAATCACACGTACAACTCAGCATACTCGATAAAAGCCCTAAATCAATTTCTGAAAATACGGAAGCCATCGGATTTAATTGAAGAAAATGAACACAAATCAATTCCCGAATCGTAGAAGCCAAGAAACACAATTAAATCCAAATCATTCAACAAAAATGAAATCCGAGCATACCTATGGAAAGGTCTCGACGAGAGCTTCGAAAGCCCTAACTTGGTTGTCGGAAAAAGTCACTGAAAAATTAACCGACCTTGACCGCCGCGTACCGCCACGTGTCACCACTAAAATGACCGAATCTAGAGTCGGGAAAATGGGGGAAGAAATATTTCATCAATTCGAACAACTTTCATGTAGAACTTGTTTCCAAAAGATCACCAGAAAGGGTCCTTATTTACCGCCGAAATTCCACCGCTGCTGCAACTCACCGAAACTGCTGCCTACGGCCAAAATTTCACCAAACCAACTTAAAAAACGAACTCAGGGGGTCGAAAAACCTTCGAAAACACTAACCTTGGACGGAAAAAGTCGCCCGAGAGCCCACGCGTTACTGTTCACGTGCCGCCGCCACCGGCTTCAGGCGGCATTTGTAGGCGCGTGCGACGGCCACTGGCTGTGCCGTTGCTCTAGAACTGAGCGCCTTGAAGTCCCGCACCTAACCCAGTATTTTCTGCCTCGAACCACAGACAACTTGAAAATGGCCGCGAATCGCCGCCGCGAGCTTTGGGTGGCGCGTGTGGCGCCATCGCAGCTTTAATGTAGCACCCCGGATGAGAGGCACCACATCCCCCACACCAAGTATTCAATCCACATATGAAATGAAAAATCCATACATGAACCAAACCCAAGGCGAACGGGTGACAAATAAAAGAACCGTAGCTAAGCTGGGCTAACCCTTAATCCAACAAAACCAAAAGGCAAAGTATAATGAGGAAGCAAGATATACAAGTTATGCATTGAGCTCACGGGCTCCAAAAGAATATCAAGTATCGGCCGGGAAGGCCCTAGTAACAAGTATTCAAGTATTAGCCACGGGTCTACAAAATAAGTATAATAACAATGCTCAAGTACAAAAGTAAACATGATCAAGCTAAACACTAAAATAAGGACTCGAAAGACTCTATTTCCCCGCCTAGCAAGAACCTACAAAAGCTGGAAAGGGAGGGAGGCATTAGTCCATGAAGGCTAAGTGAGGGGCATATTAATATATAGCATGCACAAACAACTCATAATCCCAAGTATAGTTTTGTCAAGAATCCAAGTGGATTATTTAAGGAAAGGCAATAATTGTAATTACAAGCATCAAGTTAATTAACAAGACTCATTAGGCAATACGTGACCCGACGAGGGGGTAATCTCCATCCAAACTCCAACAGTGTACAGTGGTTAATCTTTAATTATAAGTGATCGTGCAAGTCATTAACACAATACAGGAACAATAACAATATCCGCCTCTTTCCAAAGTTGGTGGTCGGGTTTGCATGGCCCAAGCCACACTCAATACACGTCGATTCGGGAGCTCATAACTCCTACCCGCTCTTTCGATGATATGGGAACCACCGGCTCAGGAAAACCCCGCCTCCCCGTCTCCTAGGTCACGCAGAGATAATCCCAAAGGGTACTATATGCAAGAGTTCTGTCCAACGGCCCGATGCCGTTCCGGTGGCCAATGCCACATTTCCCCAAGGCCTCAATTGATATAGTGTAGTGTCTCGCCAAAACAGTACATGAAGGATACTCAAGAAGGAAGGGTTCATTTGATAAAATATTTGTATTTTGAAAACTATAGATATAATATAAGATTTTCGCCAAAGACATTCACAAAGGTCATATGGGTTTTTAAATAAGTAAAGAAAACCTCACCTTGAGAAAAATAAAGGATATAAGCTACTGGGCCTGCTCGTCAAGTCCGGGATCGATCTCTGGAAAGGAAAGAAAAATGAATTCTAATGAAACACGACGCCATGAACCAATTAATTGACAAACGGGGCAAATATAAATGTCTTGATGCATGGAAATAATGTAATAAATTATATGTAATGTTCATGTGCACACTAAATGTTCAACGGACCACTTAAACGAGCCAAAAGTCAAAGGGGGCGCCCAGATCTCAGTCTCGGACGAGACTGTTTTCAAGTCTTTTTGGATCCTAGCCGGGAAAGCCCTCCAGAAACCTTTCTGTCGAGGTATCCCGGCCAGGACAGAAAACTGTCCCGGTCGGCACGACCTTTTAGGTAGGTTCTGTACTTGAGGATCCTGGCCGGGAAGGTTTTTAAGCGTGAAAGGGTCCCGGCCAGGATGGCTCTCCTGAAACTAATCTAGAGCACTGTCCCGATCGGGATTGGAAATCACCCAGACCAGGCGAGCTACTGCCTCAAAATCCATGTTTATGCAATGGGGTGTCCCGGCTGGGACACTTTTAAGGCCAATTTTAGTCCCGGTTGGGACTTCTTGTGTGAAAATAGGGGATCCCATGGTAGCTCTCGGTTTTCCACAAAAACACCCCAATCAACACAAGGCAATGCAAGAATCAAGTTAAGGCAATAATATACATATTATACATGCTTTATACAACATAAATGCAAGTCCAAGAACTCCCAAAAGCATCAAATATATCCTAACCAACATTTAAACCCTCAGTTAATACATATCACATTAAATCATCATCTACCACCAAACTAATGCCATAAATGTTCTCATACTCATATAATCATGCATTTACACCCATTAAATCATACATCAAAGTCCAAGAATTCAAAACCCAATCAAACACTTCAAAAGCTCCAAAATGCGCATATACACATATATAGCACAAAACAAACCTTAAGAGAAATGAAGAAGGGAAAAGAAAGAGGAAGAGGTGGTGGTGCTTCGGTGGTGATGGCCACGACCAGCGATTTGTGGTGGTGGAGTGGTGGTGCTCCTTCTTCTTCTCTAAGTTGAGAGTGAGGGGAGGTTTTGAGAGTTGTGAGAGTTGTGTGTGGTATAAGTGTATGAAATGTTTGTATATGATATAATATAATGTGTTAGTTATATTTAGTGTAATTTGCACATTAGTCCTTTAATTAGTCAAATTAATGCAAGTAAGTTATTATGAATATGATTGTTCCAAATAATACACATTGGGGTTAATTATGCCAAATAAGTTCAATTATCATCATTCTCATATTTAATTAGTAATTTCATGCAAGAAGGTGATTGAATAAAATTAAATAATTCCTAACTCTCGAAAAATCACTCGTATGGCGAGCGTACCTGGAAAACGAGAACACAGGGGTCACATTCGATGACTGCGCCGCCGCCGTGAAATGGAATGCCAGGAAGCCCCCTTCAGATCATTGGGTGCGTGTGGGAGGAGGGTTGCTGGAGACGAGCGAAATCGTCGGCGAAAGTCGTGGCTTCGCTACCCCCTTGTTGCCGTGTCTGAAAATTATCCATAACTTCTCCATCTTTCATCGTTAGGCCAAGATCTTGTTACGGTTGCGACCAAGTCGTCGAGCTCTTCGAAAAGCATTATTGATTCGTCAAATTCCATTGAGAAATAAGCAAGTTACGGTGTAAAGTGTGTAGTCTGTGAGAGAGAGAGGGCAGTTGCGTTATGGCTCGAAGAACGAGGATCCGGGTATTTTATTCTGGCTCCTAATGTACGAGAACGGTTCATAGGATGAGCAAACGACCTCAGAATTGGGCAAATTTAAAGACAGACTTGTTTCAATGCCCCGAACACGTTGGAGGGGTCAAAGAGGTCAAAATCTCGATCGAACGAGAAATGACCGAAAAACCCCTAAAAAGAAAAATTGCAAACAAGCCCGTAAACTCTTAAAAAAGTTGGAAATAAGGCTATGTAAAACATAAAATCACATAGTCATGTAATTAAACATACAAAAAGTGGACACGTGGCATAATCTCGGACGTCTGAAAATCCGGGGTGTTACAACACCTAAAATGCAGTAGTCATGTAAGGGAATGAGGTATGTGATTAGGAGATTGAGGAAACAACTATGGAGTTTTCCTAGTTTTGTGTGTAAGTGTCTTATGAATAAAAAAAGCATGGAGAATGTGAGTGTGAATTCTCCTATTTATAGGTTAAGAGTGAGGGTTATTTAGTAATTCTGACCATGTGGTCCTGGAACAGTGTTGCCCTAGACATGTGGCAAAGTGTGAGGGTATGAGGGTGACGTTTTTGAGATGTACCTAGTTGTAGGCAATTATGCGTGTCAGAATTGCGTGTGAAGATGTCAATGACAGTTACGGGATTATTCCCTTGAGCACTGCGTTGGCTTTGCCTAGGCCACCAAGCATAGAGATGCTCGGGAAAAGGCTTATAAAAGAAAGTGTGAGCATTGGATCATCGAGCGTGCCAAGTCTGAGGGTTAGTACTCCTAAGGGGAGCACCTCAATCTGGGGGGAGGACGCCCGAGCGATCACTGTAACGAGGGTGGTAGCCCGTGCGTTAACTGAGCATAGTAGGTAAGTCTTCTTTAGAAAAGAGAAGGGAATAGGCTGGAGTCTACTCGCGAGCCCATTTCTCTGAGCTTTAGGATTTTTGTGCTAACACTAGTGGTGAGTCTTTGGGACCACGACACGTGGATGGTGAGGATCCGAGCGTAATTTAGGCCCATCATTTTTCCCCCCAAATTCTACAGTGACGCTTGAGAGCACTGTAGAATTTTAGATGTTTGAGGCTTAATCTTGAATATCCGAGGGCCAATCTCTTCAGAAGGCGGTAAAACCGAGTGTTCTATATAACATATATATTTTGCAAAGCATTAAATGCTATCTTATCGTACTGACGCTCTCGTACAACTGTATTAAATGCTGAGTGGAGACGTGAGTGAGCATGCAAAGAAAATGATGTGTGAATCTCGAAGAACGTGCGACGGTTACCAACAGTGAAGCAGTTACCTAGTCGGGAAATGATTGCTTTTGAATTTATTGCCAATCATGTACAATACTTATCCCATATAAATAGGGATTCACATATCATTTATTCCTTTATGCTTCCAAAACTTTCAAAGCACACAAACTCTCTGCAACCTTTGTGAATTCCGACGAACTTTCTGGCGAGCTCTTTCTTTCTCTAGATTTAGGTAAACCTTTGAGTAATTTTAGTATTTCATCATATTAACTAATAGATTTAGACCGTCTTTTCCGTCATCTTTAGTGAAAAACTTTCCTTACTCATCTTTAACCCTAGATTCAGAGATTTTTGAACATTTCCAACCTTAAACCTTATCTATTTCCGAAGTAGCTCAAGATCACCATGGCCGATATGACGTTATTAGTGCAACGACTCAGGAGATAATTGATAAGTCCCCCAGAAGTCCTTCTCCCCAAAGTAATATTCCCACTGCAATCCCAATAGAAGTAGTTCTAAAGGAGGAAAGGGATGAAAAACTTGATGCTGCAGTCCAAGGGATTTATGAACGCAACCCGAAGGGGGTTGATGTTCTTTTTGAACAAATGTACAATTCTATATTGATAATGAATCAAGGGGAGAGGGTTCTCTCAGTAAAAAAAAATAGAGCAATTAGGCCACAAGACCATCAAGTAACCGTGGCGATCGTTATCCAGGAGGAAGTGGGAATCTCTAGGCGTCGAGGGGAGGATGAGCCTCCTAAAAAAAGGAGCAGGAAGGGAAAGGAGTCTTTTACCCAAGTGAGGGTATCCAATCCCCACCAAACTGACAGATCCCCAGACGAGATTGAGAGTACCATGACCGTCGATGAGCTAGAAGATATGATGCATTAAGTCCACTGGGATGATATGTTTAGCGCAGGCCTGCCTACAAAACACGAGCGTGCCTACAGTTCGCCTCCCAATATGATGACTATGTACAAAGATTCGATGGTCGTGGGGGGTCTTAGGTTTCCCATTCCTAATGTGGGGAGGAACATCTTCAACTATCTGGGTTTGAGTCCTTCTCAGATTCTTCCCAATGGGATAACCTTGATTAATACATTTGTAATATTGATGAGGGCCACTGGCTATAAGCCCACCTTCGATAATTTCACTCGATTGTTCCAAGTGGCCCGCTCTCTGCGTTCATCATCGAAGGACAGATTTTATTACGTCTCTGCTAAGAAGAACATGAGGATGATAGACTCACCCTCTAGCTTGCATGGGGAGAATTGGAAGGAAAAATTCTTTTTTGTGGCAGTTGAGGATGATGTGTTCGGGGTCCCTGCGAGATGGGTTGAGCATGGAGAAGAACCCTTATAGGATCAAGGTCTCGATTCGTCACCTTCGAGAGTTGGGCCAAGAGCATTGCCCTTGTAATGAAATCTACTCGTCTGATAGGGGCCAAAGAACTGATGCGCAATGAGGACGTTCTATTCCGATATGGACTCTCGAGCCCTGGGAGAATGATCCCTAATCCTCCCACTCGACCGATGGAGAAAGACGGTTAGAAACTAGGAACTAACTTTTCTAACTTTAGTGTAGAAAACCTAACTTTTATTTGCTTTGCCTTCTAGTGGGTGTCGCTCTGACGCTCGTTTGTTTTACATATGCATACCTAGAAATACTAATGGTGGGAAACACTGCGGCTAACTTGCGGCTCTCCTTAATGCTCAAAAAAAGGCAACCCCCAATCCTCAACATCAACAACTGCAACAACAGCAGCCGCAGGTGGCCCGAGGGGTTTCGCAAAGGCGATCGAGGTGGAAGGAGTGATGGTGGAAGTAGGGGCCATGGTGAAGGCCGCGAAGCAGGTGGCGGCCATCGAGGTGAGGGCCCCTCAGAGGGTCAAATAAGCGGGGACGCTCGTGGCACTACTGCATCATCGGGGGCCTTAACTATTTCTGGGACTGAGAGAGTAGTCTAACTTGGACCTAACGCCGCTCGGAGCAACCGCTCAGGCATGATTATAGATGTTCTGGATGAGAAGAGGGCGCAATCTTCAAGAAAGAGGAAGAGGACTGACGATTCAGTCCCTATTTCAGGTAAAGGGAAGAATGCTGTGGTGGGGGACTGTACAGAATAGTTCCCTAAAATCTGTTAGTGCTTTACTATTTCCTTGTAAAATTACAAATAATATTTGAATAAGAAACAAAATGATTTTGTTCATATGCAACACTTCTTTATGTTCTTATTTGTCTGTTAGGGTAGACTGTTTGTTTGCATGTTTTGAACTCCCCTAATCCGAGATGCTGTCAAGAACTTTG